>PVKU01003443.1:0-178758 GCA_004027475.1 Anoura caudifer | reverse complement strand
CTTGTTCCTGCAAACCCTTCCCCTTTTCCCCTGAAATTCCCTCCCCTCTCCCCTCTGGTGACTGTCAGCCTGTTCTCAATTTCAGTGTCTTTGGTTATATTTTGCTTGTTCATTTGTTTTGTTGATTAGGTTCCTGTTAAAGGTGAGATCATATGGTATCTGTCTTTCACCTCCTGGCTTCTTTCTGTATTTTTATCCCCCCCCAATTTTTATTTAGAGAAGCATTTCAAATGTATAGAAAAGTTATAACAATAGTACAATGTACACCCATTATGTCCTTTTATAACCTTTTTTTAAAACCCCAAATCCAATTAAAGATTGCATCGTATTTCGTTGTTATATCTCTTTACTGTTTTTAAATCCAGAACACTTCCCTAGCCTTTTAAAAATCTTATGTGATATTCACTTAAACAAGAAATATTAAAAACGAGGTCAGTTTTTGTAGACTGTCCCTCAGTTTGGATATGTATGATTGCTTCCTCATGGTCAGATTTAGGGTAAGTGTTTCGGGCTGGAACATTCTGTAGGTGATTAAGTCCTTCTCAGCACATCATGTAAGGAGGCACCTAGTGTCAATTTGTCCCATCATGGGTGACGTGAACTTTCATTCTGTGTCTGCCAGCTTTCTTCATTCTAAGGGGGCCATTTTCCTTTTGTAATTAATAAAGTCTGTAAGGAGGTGTTTTGAGACTCTGTAACTATCCTTTTCACTCAGTAGTTTAGAAAGCATTGATTCTTGCTAGACTCAACTATTGCTATGATGGTTATAAAATGTCAATTGTCTGTTTCTATTATTTCTATATTTATTAGGTTGACATTGTTTTGTAAAGAAGAGCTTACCCTTCTTACCCCATACCTAATTATCTAATCGTATCCATCCACCCATCTAGCTATCAACCTAGCTACCTATTGAACATGTCAATATGAATTGACGCTCATGAATTTTTTGAAATGAATAAATTATAATACATTCCCCAGTACATGCTGTTACTGTTCCAAATTTGGCCTGTGGAAACCCCATCGGGCTGATCCCAGTGTCCTTTTGAAATTACCCGTCAAGGGTTTGAGCACTTCATTGATTTTGGCAGAACCACTTTGTATTTTCTTTGCCTCGGCCCTGGAAGAAGCCCTTTTTTTCTGTGGAGACAACTCCTGAGAACTGCTGTGTAAAAGGCCGTCGGGAATTTCATGAAAGCTCCCCAGGTGATTTCAGTGGCCAGCCAAGATTGAGAGCCACTGGTTAGGATCCTCCCAAGGAGGACCACTTGTTCCCACAAGGCACTTCCAGTTGTCACCATTGTCAACTCTTGCCACCTCTAATAAGTGGCACTGATTCATTGTTGAGGTTTAGATTTTCATGGGGAGTGCCACGTGGGGACTCACATTTAAGGCTGGTCCCTGGCCCCAACCACAGAGAGTGCAGTTCCGAGGTCTGCCCTGCACTTCAACATGCTGACACAGGTGGTCCCCAGGCCATGTCTGGAGAAAATGTCCAAAATGACCTGAGAATTATGGTCTCCTGATTTTCCTCTTTAGTTTTATCAGTGCTTTCTCCCTTGCAAAAAGATGTCGAGATACTACCATGTTCCCTAGGCATGTGGTAAAGATCCAGTTGATTAATGTAGTGGGTTCCTTG
This sequence comes from Anoura caudifer, assembly GCA_004027475.1. Lineage (NCBI taxonomy): Eukaryota > Metazoa > Chordata > Mammalia > Chiroptera > Phyllostomidae > Anoura > Anoura caudifer. The sequence continues at coordinate 177,122 of PVKU01003443.1, read as the reverse complement.
AAAATACCAAACGATTGAAATGCTTGTAGTTATATTTTTATTCTGTCATGGGGAGCGAGTATGGGATATAAAAAAAAAAAAAAAAAAGGACTGTGTGAGTGTTGGAGGTTACCCGTTGACCCAAGGACTTGTTTCGACGACCGCACTATTTGGTGTTATATTTTTATGGTCATCGAATGAATTGGCCTAGTAAAGTTTTCACATGTTATAAGACCCCTCAGAAGGCTCTAAAATGTTGATGTGTGTGCTGTTTCTGAGGCTGAGTCATGTCACCCTTTTCAGTTTCTGCCATTTCCTTTTCAGAGAATGCAAATAGACTACATTTCCTCCCCATCCAACCAGCTTTATTTCATTAAAAAATGAGCCCCAGTTCCCAGCAGCTAGCTGTAAGGAAACACTCCTGATTTGTGGGTTCTCACTTCCTGCTTTTGCATTTTAATGATGTGCCATTTTAGCCCAGCTAGTCCTTTCTGCAAGCTCAAGATCTACAGCCAAGAATTCTCCTTAAGAATCATCGGACATGGGAGGCAGTGCCTCTGGGGTTGCACCTCCTGACTTGAAATCCGAGGCCTTCCACTTTCTAGTTGTAAGACCTCTGGTAAAGTACTTAGTCTCCGTGTGCCCTCAGGCTTCTTGCCTGTAAAAGAGGGTCAGTAATCTACTCCAGAGGCTCAGTGTGATGATTCAATGGGGTAATGCATGCAAGGTAGTCTCCGGCACACAGTAAGAGCTCAATAAATGTTAGCTGTTACTATTTTATTAAACAAAGTGCATCATGAATAAAAGGTGGTTATGAGGACTAGTGAGGGAGTTGAGGGTCTGCCTGTGTTCCTATAGATGAATACATGTTCATACATGTATATTCTGTGCCTATCATACAATATGGCAATGAAGTAGAGACATCGAGTACGCTTGGGCAGTCTGCCTTATTCATAGTATTTGGGTAAGCCATGCCACAAATACATTTGTTTTTTTTTTTTTAAACATTTTATTTATTTACCTTTAGAGGGGAAGGGAAAGAGAGAGGGAGAGAGGGAGAGAGGGAGAGAAATATCAATGTATGGTTGCCTCTCGTGCATCCCCTGCCGGGAACTGGCCTGCAACCCAGGCATGTGCCCTGACTGGGAATCAAACCGCGATCCTTTGGTTCGCAGGCCCGCGCTCAATCCACTGAGCTACACCAGCCAGGGCACTGCAAATACATTTGCATGTGTGTCCATGAAATTTGTGTCCCTTACTTTCAATTATGTGTAAGGAGTTAAGTGGTTCTGCCTAGAAAACACATAAAGGACCATGGCAATGGCCATGACGGGAAGGAAGAAAAACATGTGCTCTCTTCTTTCTATATAATTCTAATATAGAGTTATATTATTGGCCATAATCAACAAATATATATATATTTTTTTAAAGAAAACTTTCTTTTAAGAGTCAGTTTATTCCATAGGGAAAAAAAACCATTGAAATGTGTTAAAACTTGAGTTCATGTGGACTGGGCTCTGGGCATGAGGTAATAGCTCCAACTAAGGGATTCCAGACCATGGCCTTAGGAAAGTCACATTCCTCCCCACCCCCAAGTTTTATTCCAACTACGGAAAAGAGATGACAACAATGTCGGAAAAGAGATGACAACAATGTCGTCTCTTCAAGATGGTCAAGGCTGGCTAGTAAACCTCAATGAAATGCCAATGGAGGGAAAAACAGATGACGTCTTTAAGCTTCTTTAAATTTAAGGTAGATGGAGGTGACTGAAATGCAGCGTCTCCACGTCAACGCACCCCCCCCCCCCACATGCGCATGCCTGAAGTGGGCTTTAGGTTGGGCAGAACTGGCAAACAAGGTTGAAACAGTGATGTACAGAAGTCAAGGCCTGAAAGAACAGCAGTCCGGGGAGTTGGCAGTTACGTGTGATGAGAAAGCCCTGGTGGGGACCTAAGGCTGTGCTATGCAGTGTTGCAGGAAGCAGTTAAGTGCAGATCGCAGAGAATTTGGGACAAGATGTGAGCTGAAATGGTTCATCCAGCATTGAATGAAGGGAGAGCTCTGAACTCAGGCCAAGGAGATACTGCCACTTACTAGCTTGGTAACCTCGGGTAAGTCACAGCCCCATTGTCCGCATGTGCAGAATGATTGCTCATTCTGGCTCTTTCTTTTTCCTTTTGAACTCATGTGGTTGGCAGCATGTGATAGCGGTGATGGCTATCAGAAGTGCTTTAGAGAAGATTACAAGCTACCCCAGTAGCAGAGGGAATAAGTGTTTCTGGTCCAGGTCAGGTCAGGTGACCTTTACCACAGCAACATCTGCATACCCCCTGTACGGCCTCAGTTTTCTTAATCCTGTATGTTGGCCAAGTGCCTTTAGGACTTTATGCCACCAGTTGAATAATCTTCTTAGAGGCTTTTTAAGAATTATTGACTAGCCTGGCAGAGTAAATGTTTCAATTTTTCTAATACTGGACAAGACTTTATAGTAGTCCGATGCAGAGATTTGGTTGTACAGAAATCTGAGTATTCTGTTCCAGGTCTGGAATCTGATGGGTTAGTCTTTTCTTAAAGAAAGAATCACCCTCTCCTTTGCCATCTGTGTAGTGTTGGGTTAGATGCTACTTTTTACAGAGGGTTTTGAACTTAGTCACAATCAGCTAACATTAGGTCTTTACCAGGTCTTTAGATGTTAAATCAGTTCGGTTGGACTTTGGGGACTTCTGTGGTTGTGAGTGTCATGTTTCAGACATTTGTCTTTGTTTGTTTGTTTGTTTTGTGTTCAGATTTGTATCTGTGGTGTCTGCTTTTAACATCACATCTAGCAAATAAAGCTCTTAAAGATCTACAGTAGAACTTCACCTTAAATGGTGCAGTCAGGGACAGACAAGTCATCAGATGCCGGTTATGAGTGCCAAGATCACCGTCATTGTCTAGCCTTTCTTAGCTACAGTGAGAACTCTGTATCCTTTCTGATGCGGAGTGCTTGATTGGTCTTCCGTTGTGTTGAAAGTCATGGACTAGTGGTGGAGTTCTTTGCAATGGGGTACTACACTTCCTGACTCGCCACCTGGGAAAAGCCAGTTGGGGTGGGCCCTCTGTTCCCAGGAGAGCCAGGGCCTCATCGAGTCACCCTACTCTGCCTGCTGACAATGCAGTTATCACCTGGGAACTGGCCTGAGAGCTCAGCTTTTGTTCTGATCATGATCAGGAGGCTTGCGATTTTGTACAAAGGGGTGGAATGTATTCTTGTAGTCACCAAAGATGTGCTTAGACAAGATAGTGATTCTAAACTTCTGCCCACTTCCCTCTCTGTTCAACTCTCTTCTTCCTTAGTGAGGTTCAGGCAGAGAAAAGTGGAACAGAGAGAACTGGGCCACTGGCTTTGAAAAATATTGATCAGTGAGAACATCAGATGTGGCAGACTTTCCCCTTTGTATGATGTCCTGCTGCATGGGGCCTTAATGTGGCCTGTGATCACTCCTGTGGGGACTTGCTTTCTCAGGGAAAAGATTAGAAAAGAGAAAAAAATCCCTGTAGGCAATGTCCAAAAATAATGTAAGCGTTTCTAAATGTTTCCTTGAAGTTGATGGTGCCTTTGGTTTTCTAGGCCATGTGGTGGCAGGAAGGGATGATGTGAGGTGGTCAGCCTTGAGCAACAAACTTCTGAGCAATGCTGCTCTCAGTTCCTTTTTCCTGGTCTCCTGTGCGTGGCTTGGGCCTCCACTGCTGTCTCTCTGTCTCCTCCCCCTGCCCATCACCACACATACCACATGCATGTTCTTTCTCCCCACAATGCATGTATGTGCTGTGGATAATTGTGTCAGTACTTGAACCAGCTCTAAGGCAGGGAGGGCCTCCCAGCTGGGCTGCACTCAGTGAGTGAGATGCTATAACCTTGAGTGTCTTCTGGTCGTGAAGTGTGGTCCTGGCTTTTATCTTGATTTGCCTGGCTTGGTTCTGTGTAAGCAGCCAGGGATCGTGCTAATGGATCCCCTGGGAACAGAGTGAAGAGGACAGAAGTGGATTTGTTGAACCCCTGTGGGGTGTTTGAAATGGTACCAAGAGCAGGCTGAAATCTAATCAGTCTTTGCTTATCAGGCCTGAGTTCCAGCATGTTGAAAGGGTGATGATTAGTGAGAAAAAGGCCAGGACAGTTTATCTTTTCCTTTGCACATTGGGGAAAAATTTCCTCTGCCTTGCTAGCATTAGAAGCAGACCATTCTTTTCACTCTACCACATCATATCAGCTTTCATTAAAAATCAACAGCAGCAAATACAAAGCCCCATCCATGGAAAACTGTTTAAGGCAACACTGTGCTCCAGCGCTTCGGGGTGGGGTTTTTCCTTTTGCACCAACGGATCTGTTTCTCATATCCATGCCTTTCTGACCCAGCAGCTTTTAAAAGACCAAGAAGCATTGCTCTGCTTTCTACTGCCTCTCTCTGAGAGACCAGGGCTGCCGTGCCTCTAGCCATGTCCCAGAAAGCGTATTTGAGACGAGTCAGCTTAATTTGCCTGCATGCCTAGGAAGCCTCTCTTTAAAATCTAATTTTGAGAGAAGAGCCGTATCTGAATATTTTGCTTTTCCCATTTAGGCGAGCGTCGGAGGCGCCGGTGCCAGGTGGCATTCAGCTACCTGCCCCAGAATGATGACGAGCTGGAGCTGAAAGTCGGTGACATCATTGAGGTGGTAGGAGAGGTAAGTGTGTCAGGCCGGTGGGTACAGTAGCCTTGGGGAGGATTGTCACAACCTACCCACCCTTGCCTGTGCGGGTGGATGTTAAAATTCAAAGAGACCTTAGAAGTCATCTAGGTAAGTTCTTCTCAGAAGAAAAGGGTTTCCAGAGAGCAATGCCATAAAGCCCGCTGGGGGGCCATTTAAAACCATTGTCTTTCTAACACAGCCTGCTAGGTGCCTCTGAAATTCCAACCCAGTGCCACAGCTTTTCTGCTGTGCTTCAATTACTAGTAGACACCGGATATCCAGATGTGCTCCTGATCCACCTCTAGAGGATGGATTCTGCATTCATTGTGGGGGACTGTGTGGATTCAGAAGGAAGGAAAAGAAGTGACATTCATAGAAGACCTAGTGTGTGCCAGGTGTGACAAGGGTCTTTACTAACTGGCCCCTTGGCTCATCACACCCACTTCCTGTTGCAGATGAGGAATGAAGCTCAAGAGACTCTAGAAGAGGCAGGGCTGAGGGTTGAAGCCAGTTCCACCTGGCTACAGACCTTGTACTTCCCAGCGCACCACTGTCCCTTGTTCCTGCTTGGTCCTGGCTACTCAGGGAAGCCCTGCTGGTGAAGTGTCCCACCAGACTGTGGCATGGGCTTTTCAGGCTCCACTCCCTTGGGCCTGGGGTGGGGCCTGGGCTTCGGACTTAGAACCTGATCATTCATTCTGATTCAACACATGTTATCTGTGTATAGAAATACAGTTTTCTGATTGCTTTGGTTTCCTGAATACCATTGGACCTTACAGGAACACACGATTTACAAAAAAGGAAGCTATCAGTCAAGGAGGAGATTAGATGAGGGTAGGGCTGATGCTAGCAGCCAGATTTCCTGACTCTCATATAAACATAAGGTGAGCATGTGTCAAAGCTTTATTTAACTCATTAATGAGGGGATCTGTAAAATGGTAAGGCTGGCTCAAAGAGAACTGTGAAAGAGCGAAGTATTTATAATCACTGAAAGAGAAAATGCTTGATTAAGATTGCTAAGTTAGACACAAAACTACATAGTGTGCAACAGGGAAATAAGGCTGTAACCTCTGAGGTCATCTTTTTTAGGAGATAGATCACTTACATCTCTGCTGGTCAAAATTTGCTTTCATTGCCGTGTGATAAGAATCATTTACATTGCTTTCAGTTTTCTACCAGTCAGCATCCCCACTAAGAGTTGTAAACTAGCCTCATGAATAGTAAACAGTGTGTCAAACAAGACACATGTCCCTGGAGAATTTGTTAATAGGGTTTCCAAAGTAGCACTGAGAAGAAATGCAGTAACCCTTTGCCCATTTCCAACTTTTGGATAATAATATTTGTATTAATATGTCATTCATTCATTATTTTTTTCTCCCTGCTGCCAAACAGGACACACAGAAGATTTGTTGAAAGTTGAATGAATAGAAAATAGGCAACAGAGTAGAACATTTATGCCAGTAGTAGAAAAACAAATTTCTTCTTCTTAAAAATTTTTTTGAACATTTTATTTATTTATCTTTAGAGGGGAAGGGAAGGAGAGAGGGAGAGAGGGAGAGAAATATCAATGTATGGTTGCTTCTCACGTATCCCTTGCCAGGACCTGGCCCGCAACCCAGGCATGTGCCCTGACTGGGAATCGAACTGTGATCCCTTGGTTCATAGGCCCGTGCTCAATCCACTGAGCTACACCAGCCAGGGCAGAAAAACAAATTTCTTAAGACTGAAACCATAGCCCTGGCTGATGTGGCTCAGTGGACTGAGCGCCAGCCTGCGAACCAAAGGGGTCACCTTTTTGATTCCCAGTCAGGGTACATGCCTGGGGTGCGGGCCAGGTCCCTAGTTGGAGGCATCACATTGCTGTTTCTCTCCTTCTCTTTCTCCCTCTCTTCTCCTTTCTCTAAAAGCAAAAAACAAGTAAAATCCTTAAAGAAAGACTGAAACCATGGAAGAAATTTCAGAGGAAAAAACAGTGTGACTAATTTTAAAAAAAGAGGAGTCAAAATTTTGGTATGATTTGAAATGACTTTAGCCAAACAAAGAACAACAAACAGGAAAAAAATTGCAATAAAGGAAAGTTATTATATTTATTGCATCTGAAAACATATTAGGAAGCCACTGTAACAGTGATAAATGATAGCTAGATCTGCCATAAACACAATCCCCCAAAGGGGAAATTAAAATCTTAATGCTGAGAAAATATTCCATCCTGCTATTAATTACATAAATATAAATGAACACAATAATGGGTTCCTGCTTTTGAAATTCTAAGAAAATATTTAGTGGTTAGACTGTTGGCAATACTCAGAAGTGGTGACTTTGTATATTTTTATGAAGCTGTTTAGCAAGGTATGTCAAGAGCTATAAAAATCTGAATTAATACACTTCGACCCAGTAATCTCACTCCTAGGAATTTATCCATAGAAAATGGTTAACAGGAAAAAAATGTGAAACGTGTACATTGCAATGTGATACTGACAAATAATCAAGAAAGTGAATAGTTATGTAAATTGTTATATTACCCAGCTAAAAGATTGTGAAGGCATTAGGATGGTAAACACAGAGGCCTTTAAATCTGTATTTATGACAATACTGTGCTTTGTAATTATCTGTTATATTCTGCTAACCTGCGAGCTCTTTAACAACAGGGATCTGGTTTTTAATCTTTATATTCATGGTACCTGGAACAATGCCTAAAATGTAATACTTACCTTAATAAAGGCTTGATGAATAAAGTAGATTAATAAATGGACACACGAAATGATGTTTTGCAAAATAAATGAACAGATTAGAACACACAATTGCAAATACTAGGACATAGTCATGTAAAATATATCTCCATGCACGTACGTGACCGACTGAAAGGGGACAAGAATTGAAAATTGTTCTGTCACAGATGATTTTTCCTTTAATGTTATAATAATGGTTTCTGAAATAGAAATCAAGACAAGGAAAATTATTAATAAGTTTCTGGGACATAGTGCCCACTCTCACCTACCGTTGGCTATAGGGAAGTGAGCAGGGATGGCTAAAGAAGGGATTCCGGGCTGCTTTTCTTCACCTAGATGACGTAGAACATCATCATCTCCTGCCATCCCAGTCTTCTTTCCACTCACCGCCAGCTCAGGGCTAGGCTTCATTCTGGTCTTTCTTCAAGTAGGAAAAAGGAAAAATAGCAATGTAGCCTATGCTATTTATGTAAAACAAAACATAAAAGTTGGCCTTTTAATCCATATTTAAAAAATTATGTCATCAGAAATTAATTCCCTTGCTGTTCTGATTTACTTGTAATATTGTAGGTTTTGGGCCATTCTCACTGTATAATATAAAGTTTGCCCTTTTCTCTTATAAAGGGCTTATAATTCTCTTATAAATGTCAATGGGTAGCCATTTCCTATTTCCACTGAAAAGTAAAGACAAAATAAACAAAAATCCCAAATACACAAAACCCCTTAAATCTCAGGGACTGATTGAGGTAAGATTATAGCAATAGCTTTGCAATGCTGTAAAATCAATCAATTTATTTGGCCAATAAAATTATATCATGTAAGTGCATGTGTGTATGTATGTGTATACACACACACATATACACACTTACATATATATATTTTATATATTCTTATTGTTGATGAATAGGTTGATTCTCCTGTATTGCAAAGCTATACACACACACAAATGCAGATGCTATGAAACAACTGCAGTATGTGAATCGAAGGTCCTACGGTCGCCACCCCTAATCTCTCCGTTGTCTTGTCCATGCCTATTTTAGGATTTTTTAACCTTCAAATCATTACCATTATCCCTTCACACCACTAACTCTATCTTCACACTTACATGTGTTCTAGCCATTTAACCAAACTGTGGGCTGGCAATAAGAACAGTGGGCTTAAGCATGTGTGGGTAGACACAGCCCTGACCCTCACTGGGCAGGAATCGACCACCAGCCTTGAGTGCTCAGCCTGGATGGGCCCCTGCAGCGCAGCTTAGAGGAGGAACGGAGAACACGTGGCCATCCAGGGATGGTGGAGGTGGCAAAGCGAAGTCGCTCAAGAAAGCCCTCACCATGCTTCTGCCTCCTGGCTGGAGAGCCATGAGTGATTCTACTCTCATCATTAAATTCATCAGTGTGAACCTAAAAGAACTGGGCTGCCAGTTCAAAAGGAAAAATAGCAGGCTGGATTCCTGGGTAGATATTATTAGAGAGATTGTTTGTAAATGCATACTTGTGTCGTTTTGTCCAGAGTGGAGCAGACTGATAAACGCAGGTGAAGTTCTGATTGTAAGAACAAGTATGGCGTATGGACAATATTACCAAGAGAAATGGCACCTGAGGGCCTCTGGAGTTTCAAAACTGGCTTGTCGGACTATTTTTGAAAAAGTCATTGAAGCCCCTTTGTTTTCCCATCTGTGTCATCTACAGCCTGGGAAATGATCCACTTCTCCTTTTGTGTTGGTTGAACTTGGTCTCAACCAGCCTGTAGTCATGACCCAAGGGATGTTCAGAGCTTCCCCCCACCTTTTTTTTTGTGGTCTGTTTTTTTGAGATAATTTCTCATTGGTCCCTAGTCAGCTGGAGACCAGTGGCTTCAGTTTCAGACTTAAAGCCTAACTTGGCCTTGTAGTTTGCAAAGAAGTAACTTGCACTTCCAAGAAACTTACACATCTTCCTTGTGCCCATAGCAGGAGATTTGGTTCTCTTATCTAGAGCTAAGTAGGCTGTTGAAATCCTTCAAAATTTGAACTCATCAGATAGACTTTTTCAGTTTGGATGGATAGTGATGATATTGTGATTTATAATAAGAAGTCTATATTTGTCTTTCCTGGTGGTTCTGGCACAGTGCTCCTAAAATCCTTGGAATTTCCTAAGAGCTTGATCAAGTTGTTTTTTGTTATGTTAATGATGACTTTTGGCCACACCCAAGGATGAGGATGGGCTATCAGTAGAGCCAATTGCGTGATTAGATGGTTAGAAACCCCCCCTCCATCAACCCATAGTCTGGTATAGTCAGAGAAGGTAAGATACACAGCTAAGAATATAAATTAATAGCCCAAGATGTTAATTGGGTGGTAAATGATGGCATTCATAAATGAGAGAGATTTAAAAACAAAGGTTCTCGGTGAGGGTAAAGAAAATGCTTCCTAGAATAGGTGGTATTTCATCAGGGCATGTGGAAGGTGAGAAGTACTTGGATGAATTCAGGAAGCACAGGCTGCATTGTGTAGGGTGCTGGGCTAGTCTAGAGGAAGGACAGGATGTTAGTATAGCCTTGCTCCAAAGTTGAGTGTGACCTGTGAATGTTCAAGGGCAAGTGTGGAGTATACAGAGCAGGAGATGGCAGACAGAATCAAGTTCAGTTGAAATGAAAGTTATAGTGTTGTCTACACTGAACTTTTAAAGGAATACCCCATTTAAAGCTTTCTTACGTATGGGTTTTCTAAGACCAACACATCCCCGTAGATAGTTTTCTCACCTGGGAATAGTGATTGGATAAAACTTCAGGATCTTGATTCATCAGAAAGGTTATCTTGCTGGCTTCATTTTACTATTAGCTTATATTTTCAAGCTGGAATGACAGTAAGGCCTTAGCATAGAGTCATTAGGAATTTGGGGACCTATAGATTAGCCTGTAGCAGTTTTGAAGGACAGAACTTTCAAACACTGCTGAGGATGTCTATAAAAGCTCTTACCACAAACCATTCCCACTATAAAGAAAATCATGGATGTTGCTCTGTCTCATTGGGCAAAGTTTGCTTAAGTCTTAAATAGAAATTATACGTGTTTTCTTACTCTGGCTGGTGCAGCTCAGTGGCTTGAGCACAGGCCTCCGAACCAAAGGGTCGCCAGTTCGATTCCCAGTCAGAACACATGCCTGGGCTGCAGGCCAGGACCCCAGTAGAGGGTGCAGGAGAGGCAGCCACACATCGATGTTTCTCTCCTTCTTGTCTCCCTCCCTTCCCCCTCTCTAAAAATAAATAAATACACTATTAAAAAAAAGAAATTTATATGTTTTCCTAAATAATTTCCCTTTAAATTACACATTTCTCTTTTGAGGGGCCCCTCTCATGCAGAATGGGCTTATTCTCAGAAGAATGAGGCAAAGGAAGAGAAACCAACATCCTGTGTGTATGGACTGTTCTGGCCTTGCCAGAAAGAGGTAATCAGACAGCGAACTACACAGAAATTGAGGGAAAATATTGGCCCAGGCATTTAGGGCCTATATAATACTTGTTTATATTTGGCACAAGCAGCTTTTCATGCCCCCAAATCAATAGGGACGGTTATATAAAGCAACTGAAATGGAAAATAATGTAGGTGTTTATGCCTTCAGGAAGTGGTTCCCTTAAAAACATCTATATGTATGTATGTATACACACACAGACATACATTTATAATATATATAATTTTTTTACTAATTTCACTAATAGAAAAAGATGTTTTCTAGAAGCAGTTTGTTTTTTCTGCAGCAGTATTACAAAGGTAAACTATGTCTTAGCACATTTGCATGAGTTCTAGAAAAGGCAAAATTATCTTAATACTTCTCTAGTATTTTTAAATTTTCAAAATTCTTTTCCCTCTCGCAGGTAAGGTAAAGGGCCACTATTGAAATTCTCATTTAATTATTTCTGAATCAATTTTTATTGAGATAATTGACATATAATATTATATTAGTTTGAAGTGTACAACATAATGATTTCATACATGTATATATTGCAAAATGATTACCACAGTGAGCTTAGCTAACATCTATCATCACACATAGTTACAATTTTTTTCTTATGATGAGAACTTTTAAGATCTACTCTCTTAGCAGCTTTCAAGTATACAGTGCGGTATTGTTAACTGTTGTCACCATGGTACCCGTTACATCCCCAGGATTTATTTATCTTATAACTGAAAGTTTGTACCTTTTGGTTATCTTCATCCATTTCACCCCACCTCTGGCAACCACCAGGCTGTTCACTCAATGAGTTCAGTTTAGTTTTTTTTTTAATTCCACACTTGTGAGAACAGACAGTATTCATCTTCCTCTGACTTATTTCACTTAGCACAATGCCCTGAAGTAACTAGAAAGGAAGAGCAAACATACTCTGAAGGTAGCGAGCGGAAGGAAGAAAATAAAGATCAGAACAGAAATAAATGAAACAGACTCAAGAGACAATAGCAAAGATTGATGAAACCAACAGCCGGATTTTTTGAAAAAAATAAATAAATAAATAAATAAATAACATTGACACATCTTCAGCTAGACTCACCAGGAAAAAGAAGAGAGGGGACGCAAAGTCAGAAACAAAAGAGGAGAGGTTAAAACCAATACCACAGGAATATAAAGGATCGTAGGACACTACTATGAACAATTATACACCAACAAATCAGACAACCTGGAAAAAACGGGTAAATTCCTAGAAACATTCAACCTACCAAGTCTGAATATATTTTGAGGAAAATTTTAGTAATGCTGAAGTGTGGTTCTTTCCTTAAAGCTTGCCCTGTCCCTTCCTTTCTGGAAAGAATGGTAAAACAGCTCTTGGAACAATGAAGCTGACTTCATTTACCTGTGTGCCTCTTTCTTCCCCATGCTTCCCTCACCTGCACCCCTCCAGTGTGCTTCTGACTCAGGTTTGGGTACTCAAGGGCTAATTGGATATAAAAAGCTATGGTATAACAGCCCTTAAATGGATTTTTATGTCTTGTTACTTTTCTGTCTAAAGTCGACCTTAGGTAGACTTTAAACTTGGTAAATGTTCCCCTTCTCAGTACAGTTGACAGGCAAATGTGCAACAATGGTAAGTTGAAGATGGAACCATTCTGAGTACCTAGGTACCCCAGACAGCACACTTTCTTTGCATTCATAAGTCCTGTTTGATGCCTTACTAATGTGATAATGTTTGTAAGATTGGGTAGGGGCAGAGGTGTTGAAATTCATTCAGATACTTCCCCAACTGCCAACAGGGCTAAGAGCTACAAACTAACTCCTTGGGCCCTGAACCCACTTAGATGTTGGTGATTATGAAGACATGGGAATTGCAGGGCACTCAGACACAAACTAAGTGATTTTACTGTGTCTTTTTCAAACACTACCATGTGTAAGCCACCCTGCTCCCACCTCTGGGCCAAAGGTGGGGTTTTCTCTTGGGACACAGTCATGGGCTCCAGAGCTGGCTGGGTTGGTCACTGAGGGACATTGTGGGGGCAGGGCTTATTCTCAGCCTAGAGGCAAGGCCTGTAGAAGACCTTTGAGGAGTGTGTCTTGGAGGAGGAGAACATGGGTATCTGCCCCCTTTCATCACTTTCTTTGGGGCAGAAGTTGTAAGCCCTTGGTATCATCTCTAATTTCCATTTTATTTGAAAGGGATATATTTCTCTCTCTTTTAAATATAGGGACATAAACATAAGCAAACTTTCTAAGCAGGGGGTGTACAAGCTCTGGATGTTCATTTCTTTCTTGCAGAGGCTTCTCAATCAATCCGTCTTGAGGTCCTAGGACGGTGCAGGATAGGTGCTCATTGAATATTGGGTGGGATACACAGACCGAGGCTTGGCAGTACCTATAGTCAGGATCTCTTGGTCCCTTTTGTTCCTCACAGGAAGGAACGATCCTTTGTGAAGGAATCGGGGTTTTGTAGGCCCCGATTCAGGATTTTCCCCAATGATTTTCTGCTGTTCATTCAGTGTGCAAGGTACTGTGCTTTACTCCTTGAATGAATGAATGAGTAAATAAATGAACGTAATCATTCTGGGCTTCAGTGTCCTCATCTTTATACAGGAATATCCCCAAATCACTTTAGAATATCACTAAAGAGGGATAGTGTGAGAGTGAGGGTCATTTTTCTCATATCTCCAGCCTGAATCTCACAACCGAAGCAGCAGGCTACAGGAGGAAATAGCACTGAACAGCTCTCATCAGTACTGGGGCCAGACCCCCCTGCCAATGGTGCCTACAACGGGAAGTGTTCCGCCCAAGGGGATGAGCAGTGGTTTTATTATCTGCCCCTCCGCTCACTGCGTGGCTAATGATAGAGCTCTGCTGGTTCCCTGTTGGCCGCTGCTCTCAGACTGCGCTGTGACAGTGATACAGGCATCTAGGGGTGTGGTGAGGTGAACATACTCCTGTTTTCCCAGCAGACAGCCCACCGATCCCGCATATCAGGAGCACTTCCTTCAGGGACCTCGGACTGGAGCCGCTTATTACTGGGAACAGGAATGTTTTCGATACTGTCAAACTAATTCAAATGGACTTGGCCCAACTGCCCTGTGCTGTTGGAGATGATTCCAGGGACTGCTCATTTGTGGTCCAGGCCCTTGGTTTTTCCCTTCTGTCCTGTGATTACAGGAGAAGGAAGGTCATTTTATGGTTCCTTATTCAGGACAAGCACAAAGGACTCCATGCTACAAATCCTGTGACTATTTATATTCAGTCTCATGGTGAATCTTCCTAACCATCCTAATCCTATAAAAAGCTCCTTGAAAGAATAATACATATCGGTTGAGCTGGCATAGAAACATGGATTGATTTCAACTAAAATGCAGTTAAATGCCGTAATTTAGTACTGAATAGTCATTGGGACCATTGTGCATGGATGCTGTTGTCTGGGTTCTTTCCGGAAGATTCTGTGACCATGTAGATACTGTCACCTCTCTGCAAGTCTGTACTCCACGCGTTCCCTAACAAATGCTCTGAACAGCATTCTGATCGCCTGCATTCCACCGGCTTTGTCTGCCTCCCCGTTTCCTGAAAGTCTCACACCCCCTCCTCTACTTGGATCTTTTTTTAACACGGTAGTTAACTTTATTTTTTAATTCAATTTTTTTATTGTTGTTCAAGTACAGTTGTCTACATTTTCACCCCCGCCCCCGCCATCCCGCTGACCCCCACCCCCACGCTCAAGCTTCTTCTAAGAGGCCAAACTTAATTTTTATTTCTTTTTTTCTCAAAGCCTTCCTCCAGCACCCCAGATCTCAGTGGCCTTGACTTTGGGTAACAAGTTTGATTTGTGCCTGGTCATGGCGTTTTCTCATCTATTTCCCTTGCATTGCTAGTGTTTAGTCACACACCCCTTCTCCCTCTTTAAACCATGTGCCCTTTCTACCTTGGTAGAATATCAACTTCTTGAGGGGAAAAAAAGGGACATGTCCTGTATGGTTCTGTGTCCCTAGCCCTTAGTGTAGAATCATAATACATCCATCTCTAACACTGATCAAGTGAATCAATTGTCTTCATTATACATACAGGTAGGAAGCCAGGGTTCAGTTGGGTGGGCAATTAGAGTAACGTCATACACCTGCTAAGTTTCCGGATGGGATGTGAACTGGGATTTTCACTCAATATTCTTTTTCTTTTTAAATCATTTTAGCTTCCCCCTTATGTTTATTGATTTGAGTAGGTCATGTATGCCTAATGTATGCCTAACAAAACAAAATTCTGCAGGTTCTAGGTTTCTTTCTGTTCTACCACACCACTGGTAACTTATTACTGGCTTGTTCTCAAAATGCCCTGTTAGTTTCCTCCAAGCAGCCAGCTTGCTGCTATTCCTACTTTGGGTGTTCTGTTAGTGGCTCCATCACAAAATCTGGGGATGACTTTGTTTTTACCCTCCTCTTACTCGCCCAATGAATTGGTCGCTAAAGACCAGCTCACACCTCAAAGGGCCTTCAAATCTGCGCCTGGCTTCTCCATTGTCACTGCTCCCCCAGGTCCAGCCTTCCTGCCCCCGCCCAGATGACTCCAGTCTGGCTGCCCTGCCTACCTCCCTTCACCCATTTCAGTTCATCTCCAGGAGATCTAGAGCCCTTCAGGAGCCTGCAGGGAGTCCTGCCACCTTAGCTCAGGGATTCTTAACTGTTTTTGTTACACTGTCTAGTTTAGGCAGTCTGGGAAGCCATTCTCAGTTTTTAAATAGTGGTTTTAAATGCATAAAGTAAAATACAGAATATTGTAAAGAGAACCATCTATATTGAGGTATGTATCAAACTGTTTTGAAAGCAAATTTTGATATCACAATCTCCCTGTAATTCCTTATTATATGTAATATAATTCCTTATTAGTACATTAAATAACAGGATTTCCCAGTATGTGTGATAATGGCCACTTCCAAGTAGCAATGTGTATAATTGATATTTTGAGATACTTGTAGCATCTATGATGTGACATGAAAACATCTGTCATTTGTTTGTTGATGACTTGCAAGTCCTTCTACTGTCACTGCGGTGTGTCACCTACCTTTGTAATCAAAGGAAATGCCAAATGTCAGTTTGAGGTTAGTGAAAATAACACTTTTCCACTTGCATTTGTGGCCCCCTTCCTGAGTCTGAATCTCAAGGCTCTATGAGGTCTGCTCTCTGGTTGCCCGTTCAAGTATAAGCTATAGGTCCTTTGGCTCCGCTGGTGGGGGCTCTGTACTTTGCACCACACAGACGGGAAAGGAAACTAGGCAGCATTGCATCTAACCTGATCCCTGCCTTTCTGTTCATCTGTTTGTATCTGCGCAGGTGGAAGAAGGATGGTGGGAAGGTGTTCTGAATGGAAAGACTGGGATGTTTCCCTCCAACTTCATCAAGGAGCTGTCGGGGGAGTCGGACGACCTCAGCATTTCCCAGGATGAGCAGCTCTCCAAGTCAAGTAAGGATGTCTCTGCTCAACCACCCAGGGAAGGGGTGGGGGCACCAGTGGGCACTGCTCCTGCGTCCCCTCTGCTCTTGTAGCCTGTGACAAGCAGCTTTGACAAAAGCTCACAAGTATAGTTGGGTTATGCTGCCTTAACCCACACAGTTTAGTAGGTTTATCATTGTACACATGTGACCTGCCCACCTTTACGTGTGTGCAGAGGCATGCTCTGTACATCTCTGTGTAGGTGACCGCCAACCTTCATGTTGTGGTAATAACTGCCTCATGGGTGGCCCATGTTGCTGTGCCTTCATGTATTCCCAAACTGTCGCTCACTGCAAGTTTATAATTATTTTTGACTGAAGCAAATGGGAATGCTGTCTTCCTCAGCATCCCTTGAAGAAGTTGGAGAAGAATGGCACAAACATACACATATCATTGGTGGGGAGAGGTGCTGTGTTCGGGATGAGTGCATGCCAGGTCCCTTAGAAGTATGACGAGACAGTGAGAGCCTAGCCCCACGGTGGGTGAGCAAGCATGTCCGTGCAATGGTGAGAACGACCTCCAGGTCTTTCTTTCTCCAGGGCCTGAAGCTGTCTTCCCTCCAGCTTCTCCGCTGCCCTTTCCAGCTCACGGAGCAAAAGGTCAGGACCGGGAAGCTTTGTTCTCCCAGTTGCTAACCCAGCTTCCTGTGTGAGCGTCTATGTATCTCTTGTGCTGTCTCGAGCCAAGGTCGTGGGCATGAATGTCATAAGAGGCTTGACTGTGTCACAGTGGTGAGGCACTGCCTGGTGTTGCAGACTTCTCTTGCTCGCAAGAGGAGGACAGCTCCATCCTGTCAAGAAATAATTCTTAATCAGCTTCGTTCTCCATTTGGAAAAATTCAACTTGAGTAGTGTTCTCCAGTTAGCTGCATTTCTTTTACTTAACCACCAGCGTGTTTGGACAGGTTCCCAATTTGTAGGTGAAGCCATTTCCAGAGGAGTGTTCAGGCAACCTCCTTCACTTGGTGTCCTCGGCAACTCTGACTCATGCAGCTCGTCACGCATAGAAGCAGCAGTGCTGCCTGGTTGGCTCAGAGGCTTCAGCTACACCTTTTCCTATACTTGCCAAGACTGGAACCCCCGCCCCTGAACCCCATTCTATCCTAGGATCTATGGTAGGCAGGATGGGAGGTGATTGTGGAGCAAATGAGGCATCTTGGAGCTCCCACTGCCTTCTCTTGCTTGGGGAGAGGGGTTTCTCTGCTAACATGACCCAGCTGATGAGTATGGCCAGGAGAGCAGACCATGTCCTCGGTCCCATGAGAGTGGGGGTTGGTGTAGCTTGCAAACTGCACATTACAATTGTAACTGCCTGGTGCCAGCCTTTTTTACACTGCAGTAGTTGGACCCTGTAATAGCAATACTATGCCTCAGGGATGTTGTCGATTAAATGTGCTTTTTTTGCAGGGAAGACCAAATTGGGTCATTATACCACTATTTCTGTGGGAAACTACGTTATGAGTTCCAATAGCAACGGTGCATGTAAACCACCTCACTCATAGAAGGCCCTCCACAAATGGTCACTCTCATTGTTAATCATGTTAAACTCTTGGGACATAACCAGTTCGTATTTTGAGGCTGCTTGCACACCGATTGGTACCATGTTCACTGAAACGCTGTCTGCATTTGAAAATTACTTTAGGATTCCTCTACCGAGGCAGAAAAGGGTGATGTTGGGCAACCGTTTGGGGAGAACCCTGACCTCTTAGCATCCTGCCATGATAGCTATGCTCTCAGAGCTGGAGGGTCACACAAGTAATGCCTCTTATATTTTTGGAACTGTTGAAATGAACTCTCCTCTTGCTCCAGGTCAATGATGGGGGCATTTGATGCTGCTCAGCTCAAAGCACTCAGGGTTGGAATAGGTTAGGAGGCTGAACAGGAGTGGTCTCCCCATTCACGCAGCCTTCCTTCACGTGCTCACAAGGGGCTGCTTCTCTTATAGAAACTGCCCTCCCCCACACTCATTCAATTAAAAGCCTTCCATTTCATGACCAGAGAGCCCAGTAGTTTCAGCAGCCACATTGAGTTACCCTGGAATCTGTACCTTGTTGAGGGGATTTTGAGGTCCTAAAGAGGCATGATCTTCTAAGAAAGGTGGATGCTTCTGGTAAGAACTACATGGCTTGTACAATCTTCTATATATACAGCTAAGGAGAAGAGGGCCTATCTATCCATTTCTCTATCTGCCTGCTCATATCCATTTATCCATCCTTCCTTCTTTCTTCCCTTCTTTGTTTTCTTCTATTCATTCAACCTTTCTTTTTTCTTTTGAGCCTGTTGTTACCAAGACACTGCAGAAGGCGCTGAAGATTATATATCGAGACAAACCGGGCAGGATCCCAGCCTTCAGCCAGCTCACATTGCAGGAAAGGGGTGCACAAATCAACAGACATTCAAGAAAATGCCCCAGGTGCTTGGCTAGACAGGTATCTGAGGAACAGCAGGATACAAAGGCTGAGAGGCTGGTCCCATGGGAATGTCGGGATGATGATGATGATGATGATGATGATGATGATGATGATCAGAAAAGGCTTCATAGAAAAGTAGATGCAGTGATAATGTCCCTAAGTCTTGCCAAATTGAAATAATCTGAAAGAGAGGGAAATAGCATCTCTCAGTGTTCTGACAGGGTTTTCAGTAGCCGTTTACTTTCTGATGGGAAAATTTATATAATCACAGGTCACACACAGAAATTACATATAATGGTAGAATTTGTCTAAGTGGAACCCCTGATTTTAGAATGAATCTTCTTATTTCCTACCCCCAGCGAATGGTGTTAGTAGTTTTGATGTGGTTAACTTAAAAAAAAAACTTTTGAAATATTTATAGATACATAGGAAGTTATAAAAATATTGTTCAGGGAGGTCCTGTGCACCCCTCACCCAGTTTCCCCTGGGATAATATCCTGTCTAACTATAAAAACACATTTACTTTTACTACAGAACTAAGAAAGACAAATGTAGTTAGTACCCAAAAGGCATCTGGCTTTTTACTGTGGTGTATGCTAAACTGTACTTAATCAAGGTCTTTGTTAGAACATCCCACTTAATACTGTTCATAAATTACACTTACTTTTCACAGAGATTGCTTAATTAACACATGGCTCTGGGAGTAAGTTAAATTCCTTATGTTAGTGCCATTTAGGTAATTCTTACAGACCCTTGTGGCATATAAAAATCCTCTTAATTTAAATGCTAGCAGACATTAGGGTGGGGTTTTAAAGACAGACATGAGAGAAAAAAGAACAAAAGAAATCTCAAAATAAATAAAACCAGAAAAAAAAAAATCCAGATTTCCGGGTAGTTTGGAGCATTGGAAAGCCTGCCACCAACTTTAATAAATAGATCCTGATTTGGAAAATAAAAAAAATATCCAAATACATATGAAAACAACTATATTGTGTACAATATATGCTTGTGTATCTCTTTGCCACACATGCGTGCGCATGCGCACACACACTTATTTCATTTTTGTACTTCCAGAAAGTATTGGGGGGTAGTTATTTAGTTGAATTTTGACAACCAATGGGTAAGTGCAGTAGAATACATAGTGCATTAGATTTATAAGGAAGTGTGCCAAGACAGCTTGACCCATGGTAGGTGTTCCTTAAATGCTTGCTGACTCCTGTCTCACTCTGAGGAGAGGCATTTTTGTCTTTGAATGAAAGGTGCACATTGGCTAAGCTTGCTTTTCTTTTATTTTACCCTGATATATTTCTGCATTATGGTGGTTATGAAAAGCCTCAACTTTAAATCTTTGTTCAGGGCAATCTAATCCTATGAAGGAAAGCATCACAGAAGCTGTATTGGTTGATATGTTGTTTTAAACATTTTATCTTGAATAAGAGAATTCACTGTGATTAGTGGCAGGAACTTTTTGGTACATAATTAAATATGAAAACATTTTCACCTTTCATAGAACTTTTAAAACCTTAGTGGTGCTTTTCAAAAAGATTTTTTAGATACTTTTTTATTTGTTTTAAGTCTCCTTATATCACCATTTATCACCCCCATACTCTCTTCTACCTCCCCCATAAGCTTTTTATTACAGAACATATCTAACATGTACGCAAGTCTAGAGAATTGTATAATGAACCCCTGTGTGTCCTTTACCCAGCTTCAGCAATTACCAGTATGGCCAATTGGTTGTATTTATATCACTACATACTGTTTTGCAGCAAACTCAGATATCATATGATTTTATCCATGGATACAGTCATGTGCTACATAATGACATTTTGGTCAATGAGGGACGGCATATACCTTGGTGTTCTCATAAGGTTATAATGGAGTTGAATTTCCAGTGAGAAATGGAAGGATATGTGGATCAGGATGATTTTTTTTTTTTTTTTGGACATGAGCAGTACCTGTGGGGCTTGGCAATAGATTCTCTCTCACTCATAGCACCTCAATTCTGAGTGCACAGATTACATCCCAATTGGTCAGCTGCTGACCTGTTTCAGCACCGTGGAACCTGTCGCCCCAGGTCTACATATTCAGAGAGCACTACAGCCCTCCCAGATCCAGCTTCATGGTGTTCAGGGTACATTGTTATACATTCTTTGTCAAGGACCTAAGATCCTTCCTGTACAAGGAAGGAAGCTATCGTAACAAGTATTAAATGCCACTGTCACTTTAATAAAAGCTTCCCGTGGTGATATGGAGCCACCTGTTCCTGCCTGCTTTGGAAATATTTCCAGGTTGCAGCGATGCGAAGTATAGATAATTTTTATTTCTTCCTTCAATTCAGTGCAGAGAGCACCCTTTGTGGCAGATAGGGTCAATGGAACCAAAGATTTCCAAGGTCTAGATATTGAGTCCCTCAGTTCTACACCCTGTTCATGATAAACACTCTCCTTTTTTATGAACACCACAAAGTTCCTTCATCTGACCACTGCTCCGATGTGCAATAGCCAGGACTGCATTGCCACAGCGATCCCTGTGTTTCTGTACCTCTTCATCTTGATTTCTTATTCCTGCTGATCCTCAGGCCACCTTTCACTGTCCACCCCCCCCCTCCCGCCACCCGGCAGTCACTGTTAGGGTGATCTACACCGTAGCCAGTTTCTCCTCTGTATTTCCAGTCAGTCCAGCCCACATCCCTGTTCATGGAGTTGCATCAACAGCCTCGGTGTTTTATCTCTGACCCTTTCACAAGGAAGCATGCTTGTGGGATAGTGTTCATAAACTCTTCCGTAGTGTTCGGTAATATCCCAGGCTTTAACATTTACTCGTTCCTCACTGACTGCCTCACCCAGAGCAATTTCTAGTCCCACAGGCTCTATCTGTGGTAAGTGCTCTGTAGAGGTGTACCATTAAAAAATATATTTTTACCATATTTTTATTGTGTCTTTTCTAGGTTTAGTTATGTTTAGCTACACAATAACTTACCTTTGCATTACAGTTGCCTACAGTATGCAGTACAGTAACATGTGGTACAGGCTTGTAGCCTAGGAGCAGTAGCTGCACCGTGTACTCTAGATGTACGGTAGGCTACATACCATCTTGATTTGTGTTAGTGCACTCTGTGACGATCACTCAGTGACAAAATAGCCTGATGATGCATTTTCCAAAGTGTATCCCTGTCGTTAAGTGACACATGGCTGTATTTCAATTTGAATCCATAAAAGCATGCCTTAAAATATCATTATCACACCAAAACTAATGGCAATTTCTTCACTGTAATTAAATATACAATCATTGTTTACTTCCCCCTAATAATCTTCTATTTTTAATATAGTTTGTTACTTTGAATCTGCATCTGAAGAAGGTACATCCATTGTCATTTGTTGATGTGTCTCAAGTCTCTTTGAATCTAGTTTCCTCCTCCACGTCTCCTCATTTCCTTAACAAAGTGAGATCCGTTGTCTATTAGTTTCCCACTGGCTGCCTTTGCTGATTTCATCTCTGATATGTCATTTATTCTCTATTCCTATAAATTGATAATTAGATCTAGGAGCCTCATTAAATTCATACACACACACATATAGTTCAAAACTGCGTCATAGGTGGTAATGTACAGTCTGTCTAGAGGCTCATAATGTCTGGCTGTCTTATTTTAAAAATACCAGCAGCCACTGATGATTATCACCCGGATCTATTTACTCATGAGGCCTTGCAAAATGGTGCCAACAAGGAATTTTTTGAAAGAAAGATATGGGCTCCCACGTAAAGAGATCGATAGTGAAAACACTTGAGTAAATGAGGTTTTTAAAAAATGAAGCATCCAAAAGGTTGCAGTAATAGGGCAGACAGAATCTTATATTAGGAATGGAAAAGAATTTAGAGATGATTTAGCCTGATGTCGGATAAGAACGCTAAAGCCCAATGATGTTAAGTCCTGGGCATGGCCTGGCTTCTGAGGGATGAGGCCACAAGTATATACAGGCTTTCCACACACATTGGTTTTGCCTCCTTTATGGCCTGTAGTTCACCCTCTCACAGAGGACATGACAAATTTCAAGTCTGAGTATAGTTTCACTAATTTCTCCTTGTCTCAGATCATGATTAATTAATTAGTTTTTCAGTTATAATTTTGCATGTGCTAGTATTGACTAAATAGTGTGAAATAGAACTAACTATAATTATATTGATATATATTTCTATTTCAAGTTATAATCAGAGAATATCTTAAATCTATAAGACTTGCTTAAACTTAGAGGCAAAGAAATCCAGATATGACTGTTGTTCAGTTTCAATTTCATACTTTGCTTCACATTTAAGATATAAATGTGTCTTTTCTAACATCTTTTTATATAATTTAATTTCTTAGATTCTAAAATAATTGTCGTAAAACTGAAAAGTATTTGTTAGTTTTGTTTGTTTTTTACAAAAACTGCCTTTTAGCTACAGAAATATTTTCAGTTATTTCCCATAATTTTCAGGGGAAAAACATTTGTTATTAATAACCATGAGATTTCAGTTTGAATTGACTTTCTTATTTTCCTTGATTCCTTAGTTTTGAATTTCAGGCTTTGATACTTTAGTGACTTGGTGAAGCTAAGACAGACGGAAATGGCCTTTTAGCGCTTAGGACAAACCAGTCCCGTAATATACACATTCTCTATTTCATCAGCTGTAAACACCAGGTTGCTCAGTGCTCCTGGCCTGTGTAAAGTAGAGCTGGGCTCACACCCCCTGTTCTTTGCCATCACTAGACTTTCTTTTCTTTCTAATATTAGATATATGTTTTGTGTGTGATGTTCTATTAGCAATGAACATTTAGTAAATTGCTTAAAAAGAGTTTTAGGCAAAATTAGATGCTAGCATAAGTATAAGATTTTGTGCTGACATTTTAAAATCATTTTCTTTTACAGTGTTTGCCGCCTGCATGTGCTAATATTTAATAGTGGCCAGAGAGTGCTAGTGCTTCTCCCACTAAAATAAACAGCACTCACATTCATGAACTTGCCGGTTGCTGATGGTCTTTTGCTCTTTAGATCAAATGTGTATGTCCTCACCCACCTCTACCGCAGGCTCCATCTCTGGTGGCCTTACCGCCAGTGCACAGGGGACTTTGTAGAAATGCTTGGCCATTCAGAGACATCAGGGCTGTCATGGACCTCAGTGGTTCTCAGGCTTGGCCCCAGGGAAGAACAGAGGGGTACTCTGCTGTACTTGGAAGAACTTTATTGAAATGCTGATTTCTTTTTCTTACACTTAATTTTTCTCACACCGGAAGGACTATTACTGTTCAATTTTGGAGGACCTAGCTCACAAAAATATCTGTATTCCTTAGGAGTAGTGTTGCCTTAATAACTGAAGTTAAGCAGAATAAAAATTTGCCCAAATATAAACTAGCCTCTGTTGTTTGCTCTGCTTTTGTCACCGAAGGCCTCAAGAGCTACACATCTACCAAGAACATTTGAAACACTATTGTTTCTTTGGATTATTCTTAGGTAGCCAATGATTTGAATTTGTAAGCTTTTGCCTTACTTGGAAGGAACCCATCTATCAAAAAGGGCAGATTTCAAAACAAGGCTGTACCACCATGCCCGTAGGACATAGGAATTAGAAATGCATGATTCCACTTTAGTTATTGACCTGACCTTACACAATCCCTTCCCATCTTAGGGATGACGTGGCCCAGAAGCTGACAGCATGCTTCCTATCGGGGAGATCCCATTTTCCTAATGAGTGTTTCTAAGATGGCAGACAAGTCGCTCCTTCCCGTCTCAGTTTTATCCTGTGCCTCTCTGTAAATGCAGCCTGCCTTTTTATCCCTCAGACTTACTGTGAAGCAGTATGACTAGCTTCCAGTTTGATGGTTAGCTCACAAGCCATAATAGAACTTGTGTCTTGGGTAATTTAGAGTAATGTATTTATTAATTGGGTTTGCCTTCAGCAAATTAAGTTACCTGCTGGTGGTATTGTCTGTAGGGCATACGAACACCAGTATGCGTGTGTGTGCGTGTGTGTGTGTACACTCAGAGTGGGGCCGTGTGTGTGTATTCTATGTACTTACTCCTGCTTCCCCAGAGATTTGATTTTTAGCTGTGTGTCCAGTCTTATGCTGTTGATAACCACTATTTGTAACAACAACAACAAAAGAGATAATATGATACTGAGTGAGTCCTATGTCCTCATGCCTGAATATAGCTTCGTGACTGATATGGGAAAACCTCAATTAAGATGATTCAAGATATAAGGGTTTTCTGATGTCCTCGGTGCTAGGCAGAAAACCCCTTATATTGCCATGGATGCCGCTATTGGTTTGCAGCCTCACTGCTGATACCCCTCCTGTACTATATTAGTATATTTTCTTGCTTAGAGGTATACTGAGGATGATAAATATCTTTTAAAGAGAATCCCATGCCTTGTTTAGAATCTTGCAGTTGCGGGGCAGAAGATAAAATATGATGGACCTGAATCTGCATTGTATTTGGGTCATATTCTTTAAAGAGAAGGTTGTGCTGTATAATTGAGCTAATTGGATTCCTTCTGGTTAATTGAGGTTTTCCTATTCTTGAATTATAATGTTGAAATGTTGAAATGGCTTCCAGGTTTAAATGGAGCATAGTGTACATGGCAGTCATGTACAAATGCAAGTCCCACTTTCCGGGTGCTCATGATTGTGCATTGGGGCTGCACGGGAACTTTGGGCTCATTCTGTGACATTCTGAAATTCTGCCTAATGGTCTCTAATTAATTTTGCGGATGAACCTCTTGCAGTGATTCACTGAAGGCAAGTTCAGTTAAAGATTCTTCCTCTTCCTTCTTTTGCCATCATTTGCTCCCCCTTCCCTCCCCGCCTCTTTTTTTCTCTCCCCTTCTCTTCTCTCATTCACTGTCAGGAAAGACTACCTTTGAAGGGACAATTCTCTACCGAGCTGCACCGGGAAAGACGGAGGGCCACAGACGCTATTACAGTGAGTGACCTTAACAGCAAGAGGCAATTGTAAAGATAAGCTCTGGGTACTTGTGTTTTTTGATGCAGCTGCACTTCCCCGAGCTGCTCATGCTTCTGCCAAGTGTCTGTGAATTTCTGGTCCAAGGACATGGACTTATTTGCCTAAGATAAGTGCCGTTTCCTTGGTGCGTGCAACAAGAGCTTTCCTACCACTTCCCTTGGCGCTTTCTTGTTTGCTTTGTGCCTCTATCATGTGTGTGTCGTGCGTGCATGAACCATGCGTGCAGAGAGGGCGTTGGTAGCATTTGTCATGGCGTATGTATTTGTGGTGGTAGCTCTGGGCCTTGGGGGGTGGTGTGAGATGGCTTCTCATGGACATGTCTACCTCTTATGGTTATTGCTTTTTCCGAGTGGGTCATTGGAAGCTAATAAACCATTTCTTCATTGTGTGGTTCCAAGAAATAAAAATTTGACATGGAAGTCCATGCCAGAAATGGTGTTTTGTTTTGCTCATTCAGCCAATCACCACACGGCAGACTTCTTTTGGCTGAACCAGTGTGTAGCCTTTTGTGTTGTGAAACAAAGCTGCCAAAAGTTGAGAGGAAGGAGATGAATGTGATTAATGAATGACTCCTGTGAAGCCGTTAGCACAGTTCCTGCCACGCAGTAAGCACTCTGTGTATGTGAATTAAAAACAAATAAATATAGCCCCTGGGTCTGAGTTGATCAGTGCTGGAATATTAAGGTAAATTACACAGAAGTGGACAGTTACACATCTGGTCAAAGCAAATTTGAGGAGGCATCGCTCTCTTTCACCTTGAAGGAGAAACACCTACCCTAGTGAGCACCTACACGTATGCGTACATGCACACGTCCACAGAAGTGATGAAAGAGAAGGTTCAGATGCGAACACCACAACCGTGCTTCTCACAGCATCTGTGGAGAAGTGTATTTTTACTTCTGTTCGCAGGCACACATAGCTGGTTCTGTTGTGCATTACTTCACTATGCATGCAGTGTTCCACCTGGACTTCGCCAGAGGCCTTTGATAGGCTGAGATGGATCTATGCTCTGTTCGCCTAGATGAGTCCCACTGGCCACGCCTGGAAGTCAAACCACTGCACACTGTTTATAAGTGTTTCCAAACACACACACTTTCCTCATTTAGCTCACCGTGTAACAGTAACAAGCCTTTTACAAACTGGCCCCAATATGCAGACAACACTTTGGGCTGTACTGCCTGGAGTGTCATTTACTGTTCTGAGTATGACCCAGGGACACTTTATGGCATAGTGTCTGTGATGAGCACCAGCAGCTAAAAGATGCTGTACCAAACAGACATTAAAATGAAAAGTCACATTTCTTTCCCTCTAAAGGGAAGGAAGTAGATTTTGAGTTATTTCACCAACCCAGATATTTAATTTACATAGTTAAAATTGATAGAAGCAGGCTGCCGGAATTTCCGGAAGAAAAATCTGCCGTGTGTTTCCTTCCTAGTTCATGCTTGTGCGGTTGAATGACTGTGCAGCCCCTCTCTGTGTAATGTAACGGGCATTTCTTACACTGGTTAATCAAAACTTGCTAAGATGAGCCCAGAAGGCAGCACATCCCTGAAATCAGAAGCTCGGTGAAATCGGGATTGAAAATATTATAGTTCTAGCTAATGAGGAATGATAGAAGAACCTTCACATTTTTCTTTCTGAGAACTAAAACAGCCTTGCCCTACTCCATTTGCTCAGCTGCCTTCTAGTGGTCGTGGTGGTGGTGGTGATGGTGGTGGTGGTTGGGAGGGGGGTGCTGATGGTTTCATTTCGCTAACATTTGTTGATTCTACCCTCAAATGGTTCTTCCCAAGCCAGAAAAGAATATATAAGCCATTTATCACAAAGGAAGAATCCATACAGCAAAATGAGAACATGTTACAGGGGAAATGACACAATATTTGGACTCAAAAATTATATCTCCGTCAGGGATATTTCTAAAAACAATGAACAAATGAATAAATGGGTAGCTAATCCAGGGGGGTTGTCCATGTTTGCACCCTCAAATCCAGCCTGGTAGATTGCAGCCAGCCCCTTGTTGTGGGCTGGGCCTCATTGTTCCGCCCTCTGTTCTTCACAAATGCTGTTCTTCAGTTAATTAAAATGTACACCGGGGATATTCCTCTTCTCTCCTCCTTTTTGGCTTATGAATACCCTTTTATTGAAAACAGTGGCAACAGTAAGCACAGCCATTGTTTTAAGGATTTGATTTTGAAACTTGTTAGCAATTTATAATGGCCTTTCTATATGTTGTCTGTTTTTATTTAACAGTTTCTTCCGGCACTGAGACTTCTTTATTTGTATGACTTTAACATTTTATGGCATTTTATGTGAGCAATTCCATGGTGTTTCATTCTCATATACTAGGAGGCCACCTTACCCGTAGGAAGATAACACATGATTGGCTAATAGAGAACAAAATTTGATGGCATACTTTCACCGCCAAGGGTGTGGTTGTCATCAGGAGAAACGCAGTAAATGTTCAGAAGCTGTCTTACTCATCTATAACATTTTACAGACAAGTTTAATGGCAGAGTTTAGCATTCCATAAAATATCCGTTGAATCCTGCCATTTGATAGCATCACTAATGTACTAACCATCAAAGAAAAAACATACACCTAGAAATTAACTAGAAACAAATAGGCTTTTCCTTTTAGGAACATGATTGTGGGCAGAGCCTGGGGTAAAAAGAATCTGGGGAGGTAAGTGTCCATGTTGTCTTGCTGATAATTACTGTTTTGTGACTTCCAACACATGCCACAAGAAGTCAGAGGAAGGCTGTAATATCCCCAGTGTTCTTCTTTGGAGACAAGTTTAGTTGGAGTGAGGGTGGTGGTAAAGGAGGGAAGAAGAGCTTGGGGGATTCTGGCCTTTGGGAGGCCTTCCCTCTTTAACAGTAGAATCATCTTGCCAGTCTCAATGTCAAGTTTGGTTCAATGCTTTCCTAGAGAAACATGTCTGCGTGCATTTATTCCTTGTGAAGCCATCCAAAGAGATTTAATTCTTTGGCAGTCATGGTTTTGTGTGGTTTTTTAAATTGCTAATTTGTTTAAATGGCTTTTAGCCTCACAATTTCCCTTTAGGAAATGTTACTTCCATTGCTAATTGCTAATTGACATGAGTCACAGAGATTGGGGGTTACAGTATGTGGTACTGACTGGGCAGGGAGGTGAGGAGGGCGTTGTTAGTGCACAGACCGTGGCAAAACAGAATTGAATAAGAACCAGACTCCGGCTGAGGACAGGTAAAATGTCACATTTACAAAGAGATCCGCTTCGAAATGAGATTTTCTGTAGTTTTGATTCACTTCATAAAATTAAAGGGTGAGGGGAGAGAGAGCAAACAAAACACAAAGATACCCAAACACAACATAACACACTTAAACGAAAAACCCCAGTGCAAGTTATCCTGTGCCTAGTAACCCTTTTAGAGGTGGTTCCTGGCTAGCTGCGAGGTGCTTCATGGCTATGACTGAGTTTTGAGCTATTTCCCTCCCATCCCCCCTCTTCACAGGTCTAAGGGAAACCACAGGCTCTGAAAGTGATGGGGGTGACTCAAGCAGTACCAAATCCGAAGGTGCCAATGGGACGGTCGCAACTGCAGCAATCCAGCCGAAGAAAGTTAAGGGAGTGGGCTTTGGAGATATTTTCAAAGACAAGGCAATAAAACTAAGACCAAGGTCGACTGAGGTAGAAAATGACTTTCTGCCGGTGGAAAAGGTACGTACAACAGTTTCTCTTTCATTGCAATGCAATGCGGAGTGTCCAGAAGTACATTGTAGGACTTGGTGTCTCAGACTCCCTACCCCTCCTTTGGGATTTCGGTGTTCTCACGGGCTAGCTGTTGGCCCACTCCCCTTTACACGTAGTCCCCCTGTGTGCGAACAGCTTTCCTCCAGAGGCCCAGGCTCATTTGCTACTGCCTTTCTTTCTTTTTTTTTTTTTATTCAAATTTTGCTGTTTTTAAAATTTATTTTAATTGTTCTTGTACAGTTTTCTGTCTTTTGCTCCCATTCCAGCCCACCACCCCAGCCCTCCCCACCTCCCTCCCATCACTTTTCAATTACAGTTTACGTTCAGTATTATTTTGTGTTGGTTTCAGATGTACAGCATAGTGGTTAGACAATCGTATACTTTACAGAGTGGTCCCCCTGATATTTCAGTACTCATCTGGCACCATACATAGTTATTACAATATTATTACAACATTAACCATTTTCTGTGCTGTGCTTTACATCCCCGTGACTGTTCTGTAACTACCGATCTGTACTTCTCAATCCCTTCACCTTTTTCACCCAGCCCCCCTTTCCCCTTCTGGCAACCCAGTCTGTTCTCTGTGTCTGCAAGTCTGTTTCTGTTTTGTTTGTTCATTTATTTTGTTCATTAGATTCCACATATAAGTGAATTCATATGGTACTTGTCTTTCTCTGATGGACTTACTCCACTTGCTCCTGCTCTTCATACTGATCTCCTCACTTTGGAATGTTTCCCAGTTTGACTTTTCAAATGGACCAGCACTTCTCCATTTTCCTCCCAAAACAGCCCCTCATGCCTGGATGCAACTGAACAGCTGAACTTGATACTTTTCAAGCACCTCCTTGCCCCTCATCTCTCTCCTGTCCTTGTGCACTTCTGTGATGCTTTGTGCTTGGGGGTGTTGCCTGTTTCTGCAGTAGAGGAAAGGGGTTGTGCATTTTTTCCCTAGGAGTTAGGTGGGAATGATTTCAGACTGCGAAAAAGAAGTCTCCCACGTATGTGAGTGATGGCAATGGCCCCGCTGTGACTCCCTGGGTTGTTACCATCAGGAAGCTTGCTTTTTTCTTCTGCCTCTGGTTCTGGGTTGGCAAGAAGCAGACAGCGTGTTGCTGCTGAGTACGTGGTTGCCACAGCAACACACCCAGAGCCATCGCACTTGTGGCTGTTAATGACGTCTACTGTGGTACACTTCTAAGCATCATAGCTTTGCCCAGGATTTGATAAATACCATGGAATTTTCCAGATTGTAACAAACTACACTTGTGCTGTGCTTAAGGACCATTTGTTAATTTGATTCAGTGCTAAAATTTTTGCTCTGTCGTTTGTGCCAGCAGGCTTCGGGGAACAGGGCATTGGCAAGATCTCTCATGCAGGTTTATTGGTAGCTGTTAAGTGTTTTTCATTTTTCAACGAGATGAATTTTTTAAAGTTGCATCATTTTCCGCAGCTGTAGAACTTCCATCCCCCTCCCTTCCCTCTACTGCCTGTGGTCAGGCATTAGGAACAGAATCTGGAAAGGAAACTTTTGGACACTTAATACCATTAGTAGATGTTCCTGTAAAACCCTATGAAGAAGGTGGAAAGGGCACATGCTTAGACAGTAAAGACTCTCTCACTTCTTTTGTTGAAGCTTCTCTGAGCCAGTATTAAAAGTAATCAATATATGATGTTTCTCCAGATCTGAAAATGATATAGTTGGTAGCATCTAGCTCGTAAGCTCATTTCTGTTCCACATGGTCACTTTCAGATTCCTGTAAATATTTACAGAAGAGCGAGGCCCCATCTCGGGAGGAACGATGCACACAGTTTTTCTTCATTTGATTCTAGTAGTTGAAATGACCCTGACCATTGACTCAGCACAGTTAATCCCTTCTGTTTATTTTTTGATTCTTGGTCTTATTCTTCTCTGTGTAGGACATTGTGTGTTTGACTTTTATTACTGCTATTTATATTTGTTTTAACCATTAATAATAAATTGGGGTTATTAGGAACAGCAATATCAGCATCAAATGTGAGACTCCCAAGTTTGTACATTAGCGCACTTCTCCTCCGAACTCCAGAGCCACATGCGCAACTGCCGACTTCAACACCTCCACCTGAAGATCGTAAATTCTTTTTTTAAATTTTATTTTAATTGTTGTTCTTGTGCAGTTTTCTGTCTTTTACTCCCATCCCAGCCCACAGCCTCAGCCCTCCCCACCTCCCTCCCATTTCCACCCCGCCCAGAGAAGAAGATCGTAAATTCTTACCATCTTGTCCAAACCTGACCTTGTCATCATCCCCCTCAAACTACTCTGCCCACAGTCTTCTCTATCAGTCTTGTCTATCTCAGTTAAACACAAGGTTCTCTATTTCAGTTAACACAGGGCCATTTACTGTCCCATTGCTCAGAACAAAAGCCCTGGATTGTTGCTCGCTCCTGCCTTTTTCTCACATCACATGTCTCATCCATTAGCAAACCCCATCAGCTCTGCCTCCCTAAGCAGGCCTAGCATCCGCCATGGCTTGTCACCTCCACTGCCCCCTGCTCTCGCCATCACTGTAGTGCCTGGTACTAGCGCCTGCTGTTCCCCCCCTGCCCCCCTACAGTCTATTCTCAGCCATGAAGCTAGGGTGAGCCTTTGAAACCCTAAGTCTGACCATGCCACTCCTCTGCTCTCCCCTGCAAAGTGTCCCCAGAGAACCACGGTGAAAGTCCTCCACAGGGCCCAGGAGCTGAGGTGACCTGACCCCCATGACCACTCACACTTCCTCCTTCGCTGCCCTTCTTCTCACTGGTTCATCCCAGCCCCCTCGCTCTTCCTCAGACATGCTATAAACTCTCCCACTTGGGGACCTTTGCCATAGAGTGTCTGCCTGGACACTTGGCTTCCACCTGCTCACCCAGTGTCCTGCCTCTCTTCACAGGAGGCTTGGCTCAGACCTCACCTTTTCAACAAGGCCTGCCCCGGCCCACTCATCCTGAAACCTGTCCCCTTAGGCCATCCTCCTTACTTGTACTGCATTGTTTTGCAGCATTTACCTCCTTCTAAAATAATATTAATTTTCTATTATATTTATTATTCACCGATGTATGCTGTGTGCTTGAAACAGTGTGTGGCACATAGTAGGTGCTCAGTAAATACTCATTGAATGAATAATATGAACACTACATGTATTAACATAGCACTTTAGAGATTACAGACATCTATAAAATGAGGGGTGTGGGTGGGATAATATAACAGTTACATAGTTGAAAATGTAGCGGTTGTATGGTTCACTGCGTCTTTGTGGAACAGACAGATTTATTGCCTTGGTCTTGGTGACATGCAATGTTAACTTCATCAGAGTTATATATATATATGTACATATGCATGTGATTCATGATTTGTTTGCAGAATGAAACCATGTGCTGGCCATCAACCTTAACCTGCTTCTCATTGTGAAGCCTCTGGGGAAAACATAAACTTCCCAGCCTGCTTCGCTGGCTGTGGAAAATCTTTACAGTGTCTAAGAGGATTCAAAACTCTGTCCACCCCCTGTTGTTGGCGCCATGGATAGCTGTATAGATTTATAGACTCATTATGTTATTCTACAACCTGGCATGAGGGCTGATGAGGGCTGTTTTACTAGTGCACAGCCCGGTTCTCATCACTTTTGAGATGGTTTTGTGACCAAGATTCATGTTTAAGGAAGGAAGCTTCCTTTCAGAATTGAGCTTGCTGTTGATTTTGTAGAGGCACCAATTGGATGTCACGTGACAGCGTTTATTTGAGGCCCAGGCAGGTCCCCCATTCAGGCTGGGGCAGTTGGCCTTCTGACATGGCTGGTGTGATAGCTTGGATGAAGGAAAAAAGAATCTGATAATTGCTAACAGCTGCAAGCAATATAGTATACTTTCTATTCGAGTTTGTGAGGTTTTGAGATACATTTTTCTGAGTTAATTTTGTGCTGATTTTACCTGTGCTTTAATCCCAATCACCTCACTCAGAGTGGCTGAATGCTGATGATTCTATTCCAGGAGGTATTTCATAACACTCCCTGCCCCCAACAATAAGGAAATGATGAGTATTCTTGCTTCTCCTATTGATAATGAAGAACCCCAATTATGAGTCTTTTTAATACTACCAATTGGATACACCTGTGAATCATTTGTTTAATGCACTATTTAACTGAAATATTTACGCATGCAGTGATTTCATGTGTGAGATTTTGCTTCCAGTAATTTGGAAGGTGGAAGGGTTGGGCACAGAGTAAACAAGATTGGTCATGAGTTAATTGTTGAAACTGGGTGGTGCGTACATGGGGGTTCACTACACAATATTTTCGTGTATGTTGGAAATTTCCCTTGAAAAAAGGTTAAAGAAAAAGAGAACCTTGGGGGAAAATGTACCATATAAGCTAACTAAGCCCAAAGGTAAGTATGTGTTATATCAAAATAGTGGAAACTACAGTGTGCCTAAAGATGAACTAAGTTAAATGTCATAAGATTAGAAGGGCATGCTACAATTGTCCTAGCTGATTGACCTTGACAGAGTCACTTAGCCTCAATTTGGCCATCTGTAAAATGGGAATACTCTGTGCCTATCCTAACTCATAGAACTTTAAAAAAGCTATATACCTAAAAATACTTCGAAATTATAAATGTAACTCATTTCAACAGTGTTTTTTTAGGTGCTCACTATGTACTTGGCGCTGGGTATACAGTAGTGAACAAGACCAGGTTGCTGCCCCTCAGACAGCTACAGAAAAGTAAACAAGCCCTAAAAATACAGTGTAGGGAATGCTGTGACCAGGCTGAGAACATGGTGCTATGCTGCAGGAGCCCTTGGACATGGCAGGAAGTAATGACTCATTAGGGAGGCTGGAGAGTGTGTGTTCATGTGGGTGTGTATCCACTTCCTCCAGGAAGTGATGTTTAGAGCTATAAGGAGTGATATTTTTAGGCCTACAGGAAGTGATGTTTAGGCTGACACCCATGGGTCCAGTAGACATCCATCAAGGCAAGGAGCATAGAGTTGTCAAGATAGGAAGAGCAACTTTTATAGAAGCTACAAAGGGAAGAAGAAATGGCATGGAGCATGTGTGAAGGCCCCAACAGGAAGTGGGGAAAGGTGAGAATGGAAAAAGAAGCAGGGCCTAGATCAGGAAGCACCTGGTAAGACATGTGAAGTGTAGACTTGATCTTGAATGAAAATAGTGGGCTATCAATGGAAAGCTTTTTTTTAGTGTGAGAGTTCACATGATCTGATAGATGGTTTAGAGAATGTATTCCAAGCTACAGTGGGAGGAGTGGATTACAGAAGACAGGGTAATTAAGACTCAGGAGAGAGGTTAACAGAAACTTAGAGTGGGTCCCGTGATAAACCCCCCCAATCTAAATTCTAAATCAGTTAATAAATAAGATGAGTCAGTGGATGGAGAATTAATTATTATTTGTACTCATTTTTGCAGTATGGGTATCCAGTTGACTCAGCACTGTTTATCAAAAAGATTATCCTTTCTATACTGTACCTTTGTCACAGTTTAAGTGGCTGTGTATATATGAGTCCATTTCTGGACTCTGTTCTGTTGGTCTATTTGTCCGTGTACCCATTCTATACTACCCTAATGCTGTAGCTTTATAGTCAGTCTTGATACCTGGCAGTGTAAGTCCTCAATCTTTGTTCCTCTTCTTCAAGATTTCCCTGGCTATTCATGGTCCTTTGTCTTTTCATATAAATTTTATAATCAGCTTGTCAATCCTGCTCCCCCTAAAACAAACCCTGGAGTTTTGACTTGGTTTGCATTGACTCTGTAAATACTTTTGGGGGAGAATTAACACGTTTCCAATCCATGGGCATGGTATATTTCTCTGTTTTATGTAGGTCTTGTTTCACTTTGTTTAAATTCCTCAAGCTATACGCCTATGATTTGTGCAGCTTTCTCTATGTATTTTATATTGCAATGTTTAAGTTACTGATGAAGGTGAAGTTGGAGGATATAGTTTAGTGTGAGAGCCAAATGGGCCTGCCACCTGATCCCTAGGATTAGACAGACTCAGCGATGCTGGACTAGAGCAGAACCATGTGAGGCAGAAGAGCTTGCCTGTTGGGGAAGAGCAGGCAAGAGCAACTTACAAGAGGAGGAAAGAGAAGAGCTGAGTTGAGCACACCTGTTTTATTTTTCATAGATTCACCTATTAGAGAAGTCACTTCACTCTCCCAGGAGAGAGTAAATAAGGGGCAAAGAGTTCCAGGAGTGGCCAGTTGTGTCCAAAAGCCAAAGTGTCTAGACAGTGCCCATTTGGACTCCCTTTTACATGGCAGGAAACATCAAGATAAGAGAAGGAATTTTTCTCTCTTAACAGCTTTGAACTGTTGTCCTAGGTAGTTTCAGGAAATAATTTGAAGGTAGAATCAAGAAGTTTGATAGTGTGATGGGTAAGGTAGAGGAAAGACTTGAAGATGATGCCTTGGGTAACTCTCTTAAACAGCTGGGTGGATAGTAGTATGATATTCCCTTATTAGAGAACACTGGAGGAGAAAGCTATTTTGGGAGTAAAGTCGTGGATTTAGTCGTACACTAGCTGGATTTTGAGGTACTTGTGGGACTTTCAAGTGAAGGTATCCAGCAGGCAGTTGGATAAATAAGTCCGGTGATTAGGAGGGAAGTGTAGATGTAGGTTTGGGAGTCATCAGCCTAGGGCAGGTTGGAAGAAGGCAACCCAGACAGGACATCGCTCATGTAAATTCAGCTGGTTCCTTCTGTCTCCCACCCTTGGACCTCAAAGGGAGTTTCCTTACCAGAATTCTTCCCTGTTATTCCAGCCTGGCCCCACTCTTTTTCTAAACTCCTTCCCTTTTTACAAGTGACTCAGATGCTACTCCTGGCCAAACCCTTAGGGAAAGCAGTGGCAGGTATTACACATGCGTGGGGAAATTATAGATACTCAGGTAAGTCTCAGGACCTTACCTGACATGTCTTTATATAGAATAATCCTGGCTTTTCAGTGCCAGCTTATTCCATGGCAAGGCTCTCTAGGCATAACTGGTGCTGGCATCCTTAGTTATTGGGAAAAACAGTGTTTCGAGCTGGGGTTCTTCCAATAGCCAGATTGGAAAAGATATTTTCCCGGGTTGGTTGTTTACTGGATTCCCTACAAAGAAATCCTTTAAGAAGCTCCTTTCTCACCATCTTCCTATTTTAGCTGATTTCCATTAGTGACATCTGATGTCTCTCTTGAGATGATCCTGGTTTCTTTCTACATTTTCTATTATATCCCACATCTAGACACTGTGTGATAGTCTCTGTTTCAACTCTAATCATCTTGAATCTCCTTTATAGAATCACAGTCACTCAAATTAATGCCTTTATAATATCAACATTGTAGCTTGTACTTGTAACAAAGAATTAGAATTAAAATTATATGTAAATGAGCTACCAGTTTTTAATCAGCCAAATCACAGTAAGAGAAATTTTAGTATTTTCATATATATCCCACACAGTCTTTTTATCCGTCCTAGTAAAAATTCATCAAGCTGTATGATTAAGTAAAATTAAAACATGTAAGCATCTACAGTGACAGTTTTAGTTCCTTAAAAATGAGACATTTGTGTATCTAATCCTTTGAAGACTAGAAATAAGCCCTGGGAAATGTCCAGGAGCTAATGATACATTCTTTGACTAATGAAACACAACTGGGTCAAAACCTCGTTGTGATCATCTGATACCCATAGTGTTGGATGTCCCTCATTTTGGTTGAAAGATAAGATTATGTGACGTCTCCTGTTAGGTTTCTTTATCTAGGAAAAATAAGGAGAGGAGCGTTGGTGGGGAAAAGGACAAGGAAAGTGTTTTGTATATGCTGACATGTACTCTTTAAAGCACTCGGCATAGTTTATTTTGTAAGGAATGTTTAATTGCAGCCAGATCACCAAGAATCGCATCTCCAGAAGGCCTCTAAAATTGTGTTTTTAGGAGTACAGTAGTTATTAAGCATGCAGGCCAAACTGTCTGGGTTCAAATCCCAACACTGATTCTTCCTAGGACAAATTACTTTAGCACTCAGCACTTTAGACTCCTCATCTGTAAAATGAGAATACCAAGAAGACCTACCCCATATGGTTGTTGTGAGGATTAAGTAACATGCAAAATGAGTAGAAAAGTGCCTAGCATATAATAATCACTTGATTAACATTTATAGTTATTATAGTTGCCCTTCTGGTTATTAGAACAGAAGGAATGTCTATAAACAGCACTGTAGTTTTCAGGATAATTTATTTAACTTTTTTTAATGGAAAATTTCCAACTCAGAGAAGTAGGATTTAATTTTGCTATATTTGTGGTTGCTGTTTGACATCTCCAAGTCTTTTTATTTTTTTATACTCACCTGAGAACATGCTTCTTAATTTTGGAGAGGGAGGAGAGGGAGAGAGAGAGGAGGGAGAAACATCGCTATGAGAGAGAAACATCAATCGGTTGCCTCTTGTATACATCCTAACCGGGGACTGAACACAGAACCCAGGCACGTGCCCTGATGAGGACTTGATCCCGCAACCTTTCTGTTTATGGGACTATGCTCCAACCAACTGAACCACACCAGCCAGGGTGACATCTCCCAGTCTTAAATATCAGCCATTAGGAAGTAAGTGCTATGATTTAGGACCTTGTCTGTGTTAGTCACCATTGTATTTACAATTCCTTGAAAATCATTGTTAAATTGGAGTCAGCCCTCAGTAAATATTTGTGGACTGGATACATGAATATAACATTTTGTCCCAATCCAATCAAAATTATGAAGGAAGACTCATTCTATTTGGGATCTGCTTGTGGTCTGGCAACGGATTCACTGTTCCATTTGTTCATTAATTGGCTCATTTATTCATTTACTGAAGCTTTATTGAATGCCTTTTATGGATCAGCAGTGGCAGCTCTGGAATTTCTAGATAAATGAGCTAAGGAGTGGCAATCCATTTTTGAAAGGATCGGTTAGGAGGCATGTCTAGATGCTGTAGTATTAGCATAATGCGCACAGATTTTTCACCTGGCAGGTTATTTATTTGGGGAGGGGTGTCTGGGTTAGTTCATTGGAATGGAGTTAACACCTCCTCTGCCACACCACACTTTGGATCAGCTGTCGCATACAAGCCTCTCACTTAGAGCTTTGGGTTTTCCCTATGTGGGAGAGAAGTACGTGTGTATAAAAGTCATTAGTATAAAAGTCATTAGGATGCAGGCAGTGGGAGAGGGCTAGTGAAGGTATGTCCAGAGTATCAAAGAGGATAAGGAAGAAGGGGCTAGTAACTTTCCTGGAGGTCCAGAAGGAAAGGATGGGGTATTGGAGAGATCTTTTCAAGGAAATTGGTATTTGAGCAACACATTAGAAAGATAAATGGGGATTCATGGTACTTGCAGCGTGTGCATGGACAAAGAGGGAGCATGGTTATGGAAGAGGTCTGGGTTTGGCTGGAGTATACAGGATGTATAGTGGTAGAGGTAGGGAATTGGAGGGGAGGTGGACCCTCTTCCCCCAAGATGCAGCCAGCTTACTCACGAGCTCCACTTCTTCTGGGTGGGCTGGCGAGTTGGCGGAGGAGTTCTGTTGGGCAGTGGTATGATCGGATTGGCACTTTGGAGAGATAACTGGGGAGGCGCCTGGCAGTATGGAGTGGAGACGGGAGAGGAAGTAACTGGGAGAGTTGCCAGCCATGGGGCTTCGTGGTTGATGACTAATTGGCCAGGCACCAGGAACTTCTAGTAGCTCTTGGAAAGGGGCAGATGGGCCCACCTCATGCACAGTCTTTGAGTTGAGCCGCCGTAGCCTGGTTTGGCAGCAGAACTGACAGAAGAGCCAAGTTTCCTTTCAAAGAAAACTCTTTTGTTTATTATAGAAAGCAAAACGCTAGGAGTCAGCGTTCAACTCCTGTTGTTAAATAGATAGGCTAAGGATATAGAGATAATAAAAAGAAAGTTAGTTAGGAAGGCATTGCTAAATACATTTTACATTCACATACTTAAGAACATGCCATGTATGTCAACAAATCACACATATATGTTTATGTATACATATACATTCAACAAACTTATCTTCCTAATTGGTTTTTAAATAAAGTCTTTTTAAGAATAATTTTAGATTTATAGGAAAGTTGTGAAGATACTATGGGGAGTTTCCGCATACCCCACAGCCAGTTTCCTCTGTTGTTAACATCTACATCCATTAACAGAGGATGCCACATCCTCTGTTGTTAATATGCGACATTGTCACAGTTAGTGAACCCATCAATACTAATACATGATTATTAACTAAAGTCCATCCTTTACTCAAATTTTCTTCATTTTTACCTAATGTCCTTTTTCTGTGTCAGGATCCCATCCAGGATCCTACATGGCATTTAGTTACTTTGTCTCCTTAGGCTCTTCTTTGCTGTGACAGTTTCTCCAACTTGTCATGTTCTTGGTAACCTTGGCAATTTTGAGGAGCTTTGCAGAATGTCCTTCAATTGGCATTTGATGTTTTTCTGATGGTTGCACTGAAATGATGGGATTGGAGGAGAAAGACTACAGAGGTGAAGTGCCTTTCTCATCATGACGTGTCAAGGGTACATGGCATCAACGTGACTTCTCACCATTGATGTTGACTTTGGTCACCTGATTGAGGAACTGTCCATCAGGTTTCTCCACTCTGAAGTTCTTAGGTGTTTTTCCCCTTTTCTATATCTGACTCTTTAAAAAAAAGTCACTGTGTGCACCTCACAATTAAGAAATGGAGAGTTACATTCTCCTTTGGGGAGAGTATCTACATAAATTATTTGGAATTCTGCACAGGCAATTCATCTGTTCTCTCATCTTAAATAGGTTTTCATAGGGTGATTTCTTATCTGTCCTCTAAACTCCAAGTGTTAATTTTGTAGCACTTATGTCGCACTTGCCATTTACAGGCCAGTGATGTCTCCCACGTTGTTTTCTTGGCTGATACATAAACAGATCAATGTCTTATTTACCCAAGCAGATTGCAAATTTTCATGAGGACTGGGACAGCATCTCATTCAAAGCCCCCTACAGAATTGGACACACTGGAGACAGTTAATAAATATGGAATAAATTGTTTTAAAACGAGTTTAATTTAAAAATGTAAAAAATAACCACTGTTAAACTGAAGCAGGTCATTAGAGTCTAAATATACAGGGTCTGGCACAAATAACGCCCCTTTTTATTACAAACTCTTTTATTACAAAATCATAAGCATGTAACTCTGTAACATAACAATTGCACACTCAAACACACCAAAGGACATCTTAGGTGAAATGTTCAAGTTACTGTATATCTCATGTGAGACATCCGCGTACCCTGCCACCCACACTCAAGCAAGTCTTATTTCTGCTGGACCCTGTTTAAAAACTGCTCCGGTGAGGATACTATTGACTCAATATCCTGATTTCTTAGTCATTCTGAATTTATAATAGTGGCTAGTAGGATGCTTCCTGTGTGCCTGGCACTTTTAAAGCACTGTACATATATTACGTATTTAATCCTCCAGACAATGATAGAGGTTGGTGCTATTATCTCCATGTTGTAGATAAGGAAGCCAAGGTGAACAGAGGTAAATTAATTGCTCCGCATCACACAGCAAGGAAGTGGGCCAGCTTGAATTCTGATCTCAGACACTCTGGCTCTAGAATTTTGATGTCTTAACCACTGGGCTTAACTTCAATGAAATGGTACTTAAAATGGTATTTCATTTGGAGAAAAAAAAAACAAGATTGCTATTTAAACATTTTATTGCAATCTGTTAGGGTACGGCTGATGACATGGCTGGCAACAATCTTTCTGTATTTTTCCTAGGGAAAGTGTTTCTGTAAAGCCAGGGCTGTTTTTCCTTCTTGGATTTTTTTTTTTTTGGCAGTACAACTGCTTTTATTTCTTTAAAATACAGGCATTTTCACAATGGACATATATACAAAATGTATTCTAGATATCTCTCACTCCCCAGTTATATCTGTTGAAAGATAGTGGGCTTTTTCTTTTCCCTCTGACATTTTTACACAGAAGTGGTGCCTGGATCCTGCCAAATAAACGCTCCTTCAGTGTGTTCCTTGTGCGACTGGTCACACCTGTGGGTCCCAGCAGGCAGCGTAGATTGCTGCAGTAACGCAGGCAAGGGAGGAGGACTTCTCTCGAAGCCACCCAAGCCATGAACCGGCCCTGGCTTCCTGAACCATAAACAAATGTGAGCTTTGTTCTTCCCATTGCTCATTTGGTCCCAAGTATGACTCAGGGTTAGGCTGGGTCCTTCAGACTCCGTGCCTTTGGCTGTTGGAAGGAAGTGGGAGGGTTCCAGGATAGTTCTGGGACCTTTTCAAACTGAAGAGAGGAGGCTGACTGCATGATGGGAGAAGAGGTATTTCTTTTTCTGCCTTTAAAGATGTAATGAATCCCCTTAACCTTGTGCCATACCTATGCTGTTCTGTAATGAGACTGGTAATGGGTTTGCATTGGTGGGTTAAAATGAAGTGGATGCCAGCTGGGAGTCCTCACAGATGGGGAGCTGTGGATATGTTAAGAACTAACCTAAACATGGAGGATTATTTTCTAAAGTCAAATCTTGCACTGGAACTACTTAGCTGTTTTAATCCCCCCACCCCTTTGGTCAGTTGAGCCATTAATTTTTACAGATGTTTCTAATTTCTCGGTGTCGTGGGTTTTCATGTGCTCGCACTGCCGAGAGTAATTTAAATGGGCAGTTTGCACAAGCAGTAACTGTTACACCATGTCACCGAGATGTTGAATAATTACAGATGTTAGTGCAGTAAACAAATCCAGCTTGCTCTTCAGGTTAATTTAGGAGAGAAGACTATGTCCCCGCAGAGTGAGCCAACTCCGGGGCATTTCACTCCTGGGGGGCATGGACATGTGGAGTTTTCCTCGTGAATGGAGAAGCTGCGTGTAGAGACATCTGGGTGCTGTCGAAATGTTGTTCCCAGAGGTAAAGATATTTTGCTAATTTTGTAATACTGAGCATTTATATTCACTTGCTCCTATACAGAGTAAAATACATGAAATAATTTGATGTCCTAAAAGTTTGCTAGTAATAGGAGGTCTTGTTTCTCTCTGTGAGTTGTTCATATTTGTCTTCCTAAAAGCAGAAGTCTCTCATTTTCCAAACGCAAAATAAAATTCCCTAAATAAACCACAGGATAAGTAAGGCTTACAATGCGTCATATGTCTTCCATATTCCTGTCTCTTGTTGAAAATAAATTTAAAGGAGAGAGTTGATGAGATCTATAAAATATGTCCCTTTAGTTCATTTTCTGTTGGCTTTAAATGATAATATTTTTTAAATTACAAAAAAAGGAAAATAGCATAAGGAAGCATCTTGTTTTAACACATTTTAAGAGTAGAACTTCTTGAAAAGTTTTTTTTTAATGGTGTCTGTTGCTTGCCTAGAAGGATGTTGAATGTACAGAACAGTTGGCTAAAATAAAACAAAAATATTCATCTGCAAGGCTTGAGAGAATTTTCCCATTGAAAGATATCTGCAATTTGCTTATGATGATTATTATTGTTACTATTGCCGATGTCATCATTCTGAGTTCTGAAAAGTAGAAATCAGAGTTAAATATTTTATATTCAAAATTTAGATGGTGACTCCTTGGGAAATGAGTGAATGCCCGATTGACTGTAACATGTGAAATATGGAAGAGGCTCAGCAATAACATTGTGTTCTCTCTCAGGCGCCTCTGCAGCTCCCTGCAGCTCGTGCCTGGAGATAGGACAGGAAAGGTAGCCCCTGAGGCCCTTAGAGATTCTGTGACCTGTGAAGTACTCCCTGTACTATTGAGTGGTCCCTGAACCCTTGGCTTGTTGGTTTCTCAAAATGGAAATAGCTCTGTTACTTCTCTGATTACAGCTTTTTGCAATAATTATTGTAATAATAACTCAAAGCTAGAGAATACGAATAAATAAATCAAAAGTGATCTGAATCCTGTTGTTTAAAACAACTGTGATTAACATTTTATATGTATTCTTCCAGGCTTTTATCCAAGCCAGGAGGTGCAAGTAGTACACACATCACTCTTTATATAATAA
Source organism: Anoura caudifer (assembly GCA_004027475.1). Classification (NCBI taxonomy): domain Eukaryota; kingdom Metazoa; phylum Chordata; class Mammalia; order Chiroptera; family Phyllostomidae; genus Anoura; species Anoura caudifer. The sequence continues at coordinate 133,595 of PVKU01003443.1, read as the reverse complement.
TGGGGTCATATTAAATGTCACCTGTTTTTAAAACTTAACATATTATGGGCCCCCTTGCTGTCAGATACCTGCATGGTCATCCAATGTAGAGCTATACCACCATTTATTTAAACAATTCCCATCTGCTAACTATGTTGCTTCCACATTTTTAATGTTAAAACATTCTTGTATATGTATATGGTACATTCCCTGATTATTTCCTTAGGCCCAATTTTTAAGAGGGGAATTTCCAGGTAAAAGGCCGACGTAATTCTGGTTGTTTTGTTTTTATTAAAAATAACCCAACTATACAGTAAAAAAAAAATTCCAACAGAACAAAAGTAAGACTTTCTATTTCCCACACACGTAGCTTCCCAGTGGAAATCCCCATAAAACCTTCCTATGTACTCCTGTAGAAATGTACAATATATTTTTTTAAAGGCAAAAGATTTGTGCCTTCTGAAGAGAAACCAAAGTATAGAAATGTACAATATTTTTCTTGTGGTAAAATATGCATAACATTATACTATTTTATCCATTTTAAGTGTACGATTCAGTGGCATTAAATTCATCCACATTGTTGTACAACCATATCACCATTCATCTCCAAAACTTTCTGCCCAAACTGAAAATCTGTATCCGTTAAACACAAACTCCCCATGTCCCTCGCAACCACCGTTCTACTTTCTGTCTCTACAAATTCCACTACTCTAGATACCTCATATAAGCAGAGTCCTAAAATATTTGTCCCTTGTGTTTGGCTTATTTCCCTTAGCATTAATGTCTTCAAGGTTCATCCTCATTGTAGCATGTGTCAGAATTTCCTTCTTATTTAAGCCTGTATAATATCCTTTGAATGTATGTATCACAATTTATTTATCCATTCCTCTCCTCTGTTGATAGACATTTAGGTTGTTTCTGCTTTGGGGCTACTGTGAATAATGCGACAGTGAACATTGACATACTGATACCTGTTTGAGTTCTGCTTTCAATTCTTTTGAGTATATCCTCAGAAGTGGAGTTACTGGATCATATGGTAACTCTATTTTTAATTATTTGAGGAGCCTCCATACTGTTTCCCATAGTGGCTACACCATTTTACACTCCCACTAGCAGTGCACGAGGATTCCAGTTTATCCACATCCTTGGCAACGCTTGCCATTTTCTGTTGTTTTTTTAAATCCTCACCCAAGGATATGCTTAGGAGAAAGAGGAAGCAGGAGAGAGAGAGAGGCAGACATTGACGTGAAAGAGAAACATCAATAGGTTGCCTCCTGTACGTGCCCCATGTGGGGATCGAACCTGTAGCCTAGGTATGTGCTGTGACTGGGGATCAAACTTGTAACCTTTTGGTGCACAAAACAATGCTCCAACCAACTGAGCCACCTGGTCAGGGCTGGTTTTTTTTTTTTTTTTTTTAATAGCCATCCTAATGGATGTGAAGTGGCATCTCATTGTGGTTAGAACTGGTGTTGACCTATGTTCATATTGCCTGTCACTAAGAGAAAAAGGATACTGTTTTTCTCCATCTTAGAATGGTGAGTTGAGGACAAGGTATTTTGTCTGAGGATCTTCATCAGCTAGCAGATCAGTTGCACTATCCCAAGAGATTGCAAATTGCTTAAAGGAAGGTCCGTGTCACCCTATTCCCCCAGCCCCTGAAGAGAAGGTGACTGGAGAACTCAGGTGTCGCTTGCTTCAGAGGTTTAATGGTGCAGCTTCTCACTTAGCCCTACCCAAGGTTTGTGGAGAGTGGATTCAAAACAGTTCTTTTGAGAAGTGATGAATTTCTCTTTTGTGCCATTGTTAATTCTAAGTGGTAGTACTCGATTCATCTTACATAGTGAGGAAAGTCAGTTTTATTATTGATTTTCTCTCCTCACCTTGTGCTCTAGAATTCCTTGGGGATAGGAAATGAAAGTCCTTCCTTTTGCACATTATTTGCTGAAATCAATGGTTTCAATTGATATTCTTCAGTGCAGTGGACTGAAATATCTATAAGTATTTCATTGTGGTTCTCTTTTATTCTTATATTAATAATTCCTAATATTTATAATCCTCAAGTTTGGTTCCTAAAATTCAAGGTCTTAAAATTTTCTATGTGGCCATTAATATGATGATGTCTATGAACCTAACTTGCCTTTTTCTCTCTGAAATTCTCACTGGTTATAAAATGATATTCTAGACCAGAGGTCCTCAACCCTGAGGCCTCAGACCGGTACCAGTCTGTGGCCTGTTAGTAACCGGGCCACACAGCGGGAGGTAAGCAGCAGGCTAGCAATCAAAGCTTCAATGGCATTACCGCCTGAGTTCTGCCTCCTGTCCACTCCCTGCCATCCCCGCCCTGGTCCCTGGAAAAATTGTCTTCTATGAAACCAGTCCCTGGTGCCAAAAAGGTTGGAGACCACTGTTCTAGACAAGTGAGTTTCACTGGGATGCATTAAGTTTAATGCTGTGTGATTAGTGATTAGCGGCTAATTTAAAACTAGCTAACCAGCTTACTTTGCATGGTGGTGTGTCTTTGCTTACATTTAAAGAATTTAGATCACAGGGGTCGTTCAGTCAATCAGCAACCTGCCTTGTACTTTTTGTGTGGAATTGGAGGCCATTTCAAAGGTACAAGATGATAGCCTTATTCTCAACTCAGGCTCTTAATGTTGAAGACCAGATCCCCAATAAATGTACACCCATAAATGCCCTAGAAACAAATGGAAGCATAAGCACAATATCCCCTACTTACACCTCTAGTAGAGATTTCTCTCTCTACACCTGGGCTATAAAATGAACAATTCACAAATTTAGAAGTAATCTGAAATTGCCTTGAAGGCCACTTCTTCATCAAAAGGCCCTTGTGAAGCCATTTCCTGGATGGCCTGTGACTCAGGAGTAGCACCACAATTAAATTTACCCTTGAACTGTTGGGAATGGTATAGGCAATGTTCAGAAAACTGATGGTGGCTACCTGGAGCCTCTAGGCATTTAGAAGTTGTGTTTTGGTTTTGCTCATTTAAGATGAGGATGTTAGAAGTGGTAAAGGTAGAGACACTACCTCATTTTCTTTTTTCTTTCACTTGCTAAGCATTTTCACTCACCACTGATTTTAATATGTTTTGCTCCATTTGTTTCGGTAGCATCTGCTCAGTTTGTTCTTTTTTATTTTGCCTTCTTAGTTGCCTTTTCATTTTCTCTCTCCACCAGAAGCAGCTTTTCTGAAACTTCTTGGGTACCTTTTCTAGGCAATTAATAAAGTTCCTAATAAGAGCAATACTGATGCAGAGTGTCAAGATTTTAGATCCTGCAGTAACTCTAACTTGTCCTCTTGATGTGGTGCTTAGCACTGTCTAGTTACTGCCGTGGGAGAGCTGGATGCATTACATGTCTTATATGTCTGATTTTAAACTTAATTTCTTTTGCTTCAAACCCAAGGACCCCCTCCACATTCATGCCTTGTGTGTAATAGAGAAAGTAGACTTTCTCATAATCTAGATTCTAGGGGTTTTTTTCAAGTGATAGGAATGCAAATAATAGTGTTGCTGTTTTTAGATGCAGAAGAGACCAGAACATTAAGAATCTGGTAGCTCTGTGCCCACCATGTAAGTAATCTGCCTAAGCAATACATGTCACATTGTCTTTTTATAGTATAGACATGAGTGGATGTAATTGATGGGTGACCTTAGTGTGCTTTCCAGTCAAGAGTTATGAGATCTCTAACATTTTGGTGTAACTTTTGTATTCATTGCCCAAGAGTTCAAACAGCTCCTGGTTTTTCCAATGAGAGCCTTTCCTCATAGATTATTATACAGGAGAGGAGAAAAGTGGTCCAGGTAAGACATGATAAGGGGCCTTGAGAAAGTTAATGAGAGGCCAAAAAAGATATGCTGGGTCAGGAAAACGATCACTAGTTCCAAGTACTAAAAATGGTTTTATGTGGCCACAGAGGAGTGTTTGTGTGTGTAGCCCAACCCTGACTTTAGTCTAGAAACTATATGAAATGAAGATTCTAATGTAGGTTGATCATCTCGTCATGAAAATGAATGCCTAGAAAGAGGCCAGGGTATCCTAAGAGGTGATGACAGAAGGCAATGAATGGAGATGGTCAAGAAACTGGAAACCAGGAGCTGCATAGAGAAACAATGGTTATTGCAGCAAAGAGAGAAGACTAAACAGAGTTTAGGAGGAAATGAAAAATTATGTGGGGTTTGACAGTTGCCTGTTCTCTGGTCGCACTGATGGCAGATGGAGAGACCCCTTTAACTTCAGGCATGTTGATCAAGTTGGGAATGAGGGAGACGTAGCCAGTACTGAGGGCTGGCAAACTCTTCCTTGTCCCGTGGTGGGGAGGATGTGGAAATCTTTCATTGGAGGTCCCTGTATAATTGGATGGATAACCGTCTGAAACCCATTTGTCAGAAATAGGTTAAGTATAAGAACTCAGGAGTAGGAAGTGGGTTATAAATTCCAGAAGTCCTATTTCTGGCCTTTGTCCTCCTTTGTCACCACCTTCCATGAACCTGTATTGTTTCCCTGCGCAGAGCCTATAGCAAGCATGAAGAGGAATTGCTGCTCTCCGCAGCTCACAATTGGAGAGCATTGAAATGAACATTCTGCTTTGTCATGGAGAAGGACAAGGAATTTCTCAAGACCAGAAAATGCATCGAATATTTTCATGTGCACATTGTCTACCTCCTCCCATAAAAATATGCCTTTTAAAAATAACATATAACCACAAAAAAGTGTCATTTAAGAAAGCACATGGTTAAAATAGGCGATTTCATTTTTTTTTTAACAAGGGTTTTCTTCGTTTCCATTTTGTGTAGTTTAGTATCTTTGGGTATGTTACAGAAAAAGGAGAGGACAATGGGAAACTATTTGAGTCCAGGAAAATGAGAACACGCAAAATGAGTAGTGAAAGACATACAGTAAGGATCTACTTTGCCTAAAACTCATCAGGCATCCTAGAGAGAATTTACAGGCTTAAGAGAACTTCTTTTCCTCCTGAGACTTGCTACTAAACTGAAGTTTGAATGAATGAATATGAATGACAGCCAAGCACAGATTGAAATGAACTTTTCCCCAGCCCCTGAGAAATTTTTCTGCAAATAGATTCCTCTTCAAAATGTATTTATTGAATTTGGCCACACCCCAAACTTGAACCTCATAAAAAAAAAAGGTTTGAGTTTTGAAAGGCAGGAAAATCAAAGTATATTCATGTTAAGTACAGATGGTTATCAAATATCTGGGAAATGAAAATAACTGAAGTTTGTGTGGTTTTAAAGATTATGATATACTTATATAAGTCTAAGAGCAGGGGAGAAAATGAAACCTCAAATTTGGGGTCCTGGTTTATATCATATTTGTTTTTGCTCCCATTTGACAAACTAATAATCACTTTGGTTTGTGTTTAAAAAGAGTTTTTAGTTGTGAGGAACTGGGGAACTGCTGGAAAACTGAGAACAATTAAGCTATGGACCCTATGCTAATGGATCATGCCCCTTAAATCGATACTTCTTCAATTACCGGGAAATGAAGACTCTATACGTATTGTCTTCGATCATACTTGAAAAATGATAACAAAGTAAACTCAATTATTTTTCAGTCCCTTTCACACAAATGAATAGGAGTTCATGGGTTGAATTAGAAGAGCAGGAAATATATTTCTTGACTTTGAAAACATTTGCTAAAATGTCTCAAGACTTGATTTGGAAAACCATTCATTGGAAATGACTTTATATCATCTACTAAGATTATGAGCTGATGAATAACTATAACTGAAGGGTGATGATAAATGGCAGGGAATGCTCTATATGGGTGGTGTCTTGTGAGTTACCGTCATGACTCATTTTACATCTGATGTTCTTAACATCCTGCTAATGACTTGGAAAAGGAAATGTAATGAGTGACAACAGTAATGAAAGCTGCGTGTGATTTCTAGTTAGGTATTGCAAATCAAGTCAGCCTTATGGAAAGACATCAATAATATGGAGAGGTAGGCCATTCTTTGCAGTTATGTTAGTGTTACGTTACTTTCTTAAAACGTTATATTTTCTGATTATAAAAGTAATAGCAGATTTCAAGAAACACTGGAAAATAGAAACATATGAAAGAAAGTAGAAAGCACTATCATTTAATAACTCTGTGGCAAACAAACACTGTTGACTTTTTTTTTTTTGTATTTACTTTCAGTCCTTTCACCATATATTTGTAACTGGTTGAGATCATACCACACGCAATTTCTTCACACCCATAATTGTGTATCTTTTCCACTTTGCATTATATGTAATTGTCCATGTCATTACAAACTTGCAGTAAACATCTCCTTAAAAAGCTGTGGAATGTTTCATTTTAAGGCTTGAGATACCTAGAGGATCTGGGAGAACTGGAATTTGGCGGTCGCATTGATTCCCGTCAACATTATGTTCAAATCTCCCATATTTTAGCCGAGAGCACAACACTTTCTTGAAAACAGAAAAATAAAAATAACGTAGGAAAGCGGTTTTGGCTCAGGGGCTGTGTAATGGTAGGCATTCCTCAGAGGTTTGTTGAAGTCAGTGTACTACCTATAGGATTCGAACAGAATTCCAGTTGTCCCGTCCTTGCTGCTGTTGAAAGAAGCCTTTAAGAGCAGCCTTTGGCAGGAAGCCTGGTGCTTCCAGGTAGAGACTGTGAATTCAGCTTTTCACATCTAAGTGTCTGTCAGTAATTTCCACCCGTGGCTTTAGAAATCTGTACCACATGAGTTTATGGTCTCTTTTGGCCCCTGTTTCTTAACTGCTCTGGGAGGAATATCCATTTGACCTAGCGATTTAGAATTTCTTCATCCATTATTGAGAGGATGCCAAGCTCTGTAAAAGATGGCTTGGGGTGAGTTTCTATGGTGGTGTGTTTGCTCCTGAGTATCAAAATTCTCTATAAAAAGGCTTTCTGTTTTCTGACAACAGGCTGTTCTCCCCAGACACACGCCTTGTTGTTTTTCTGTCGTTAACAGTAGATAACGGTTTGGATGCGGTCAGAAGCTCTTGGCATGAGCTTGTACTTGAGGGGCTTCTGGAACCCTCTTTTGGCCACTCACTCTAGGGTGCCACCTTAAGCGAAGCCTTATTGACCTGAAAGCTCTGTTGGTTGTCTGCTCGGGCCCTTGTTGTTTCTCCTGTTTCCTTTGTTCTGTCTGCTCTTCCTCCCAGGCAGTGACTATATGGTAATGGCTATTGCTTTTGTTCTTTGCTCATTTTTCAGAATTATCCCTTTCCTCTGAGTTTGTCTCTGCTCTGTGACTGTCTTATAAAAGTTGCCCCATGCTCTCCAGTCCCCAAGCAAAGGAACAGAGCAGTGAACCTACTGTTTTAAAAAGCTCTTGTAATCGAAGCAGTCATTCTTTGTAACTAGATTCATAAAGAAGCATTATGATGATCGATTTTTTTATTCAGTAAAATTCAATAACAGTAATAATGGCTAAGCACTTTATATACATTTTCCCATTTAATCCTCCTAGAAAATCTATGAGGTACATATTATTATCTCCATTTCAGACAACGAAACTGAGGGTATAGAGAGGTTAAGTAACTTGTCCAAGATCAAATAACCAGTAAAATGTGTGTTCTTAGAGAAGATTCCTACTTAATGCTAATTCACGCTTACTGCTAGATGATATCATGAAAAGGAGGACAGGCTTATTTTTTTTCCATTGTTATATCCCTAGCACCTAGAAAATGTATTGCACACAGTATTTTCTCCATAAATCTAAATGTTTTTGATGAATATTGAATTTATTATGACTGAAGTAAATCACAGATATTTAGTACAGGGCTCCCCCCATACACGTTTTCGCTTTCCAGAGTTTTAGTTACCAGAGGTCAGCCACAGTCTTAAAAACATCATCTTCCTTCAGCTCAATTCCTCTTATCACATCCACATTGTATCTTCTCACATTGTCATGAGGAGGGTTAGTGCAGTGCAATAAGGTATTTTGAGAGAGAAAGACTGCATTCGCATAACTTTTATTACAGTATGTTATCATTATTCTATTTTATATTAGTTATTGTTGTTAATCTCTTATCGTGCCTAATTTATAAATAAAATTTTACATAGGTATGTATGTGTAGGAAAAGTATACTATATGTAGGGTTTTGTACTCTCTGTAGACTCAGGCATCCACTGTGGGTCTTGGAACATATTCCCCATTTAAATGGGGGGGGGACTACTGTACCTCCAATAGGCAAGGCACATCGAAGACTACAAAGGTAACCAAGACATAGTTCTTGCCCCCCAGCACTTGCATTCCAATTAGTTAGGCAGACACATACATAAGTAAGCATACACAGAAGGCAGAGGATAGCAAGTGGTTCAAAGCAAGCTCAGTATAATCATGGGGGAGGCAAGAGAGAGTTCTAATGGTTGGCATCTAGGATATTTTCATGGAAGGTGCACAGTTTGGGTTCACCCCTCCTGGTAGAATATGTCTTGGTTACTAGCAACTGGATTGCCCAAAGCTTAATTTGGTCTCTCTTTGAGGATCTCCATTCTTTGAGCGCCTGGGAGTCCTGTTTCTAAGTATTTCACTCTACATCTAGAAGATGTAACCATTGTGTATGTGACCTCCGGGTATATTTAGGAAGCTCCTGTTTTGATTAAATATGTGATCTCATTCTTTTTTTAAAATTATTTTATTGTTGTTCAAGTACAGTTGTCTGAGTTGACTCCCCACCACTCCCCCCACCCCAGCCATCCCCACCTCCCTCCCCTGCTTCCCCTTGGTTGTGTCCATGTGTCCTTTATAGTTGTTCCTGAAAACCCTTCCCCCATTATCCCCTCCCACCTCCCCTCTGGTTACTGTCAGAGTGTTCTTAATTTCAATGTCTCTGGTTATATTTTGCTTGCTTTTTTCTTTTGTTGATTAGGTTCCAGTTAAAGGTGAGATCATATGGTATTTGTCCCTCACAGCTTAGTGTATTTCACTTAGCATAATGTTTTCTAGTTCCATCCATGCTGCAACAACGGGTAGGAGCTCCTTCTTTCTTTCTTTCTGCTGCATAGTATTCCATTGTGTAAATGTACCATAGTTTTTTGATCCACTCATTTACTGATGGCACTTAGGCTGTTTCTAGCACTTGGCTATTGTAAATAATGCTGCTATGAACATTGGGGTGCATGGGTTCTTTCAGATTGGTGTTTCAGGGTTCTTAGGGTATAATCCCACAGTGGAATTGCTGGGTCAAAAGGCAGTGATGTGAACTCATTCTTTGTAATAAAAATAAAATATAAAAAGATAATATCATTGAGTCTTTAACTTTCAATACAGTGTTCTCTTCCATTCTTCTGTAAAATTGGGGAGGCCAGATGATTAACAAAAGGACTAAGTGTTATTGTTTGAGAGTCTTTGGAGCAGGTGATGAAAGTAAAGAATGAGTCCTACAGTGTTAAAGCCAGAGCTATTTAACATTAGCCAGATTTAGAGATTGTCTTTACGGAGCCACTAGGCTACCTTTTGTAGAGGTGGAAGGACTGTTCCCTATAAGACTGAGGTGGGCTTCTGGGCAAAGTTGGGTTTGTTCTGTAGCTCACTTCGTCAGACACCTGTCTGTACCCTTGATTATTCTGTGGTTGAATATTAAGTACCGGCATATCAGAGTCTCAAGACCAGATTCTTGCCATTCTAGTTAACATTGCTATGTAGAGGCTCATAGGGAAAGAGGAATATACCCCTAAGCCTTTTTCACAATTGTAGTAAAATGTGCATGACATAAAACTTACCATTGTAACATTTTTAAGTGTATAGTTCTGTGATGTTAAGCACATTCACATTCTTGTGCAACCATCACCACCATCCTTCTCCAGAACTCCTTTAATCTTGCAAAACCAAATCTGTATCCAACAGCTCCTCATACCCCCTGCCCCCAGCAACCACCATTCAACTCTCTGTCTCTATGAGTCTGACTACTCCGGGCACCTCCGTGAGTGGGATCACACAGTACTTGTCCTTTTGTGACTTGCTTATTTCACTTGCCATTGTATCAATAAGGTTCATCCATGTGGTACTATGTGTCAGAATTTTCTTCTTTCTTAAAGCTGAATAATATTTTATTATATGTCCTGGCCTTTTAAGTAGCAGTTTTACTTGAAAACAAAACAACAAAACATTGCTCCAAGTATTAGCTCTTTTCTGATTGAAACTATTTCATTTCTCTTTCTTACTCTGAAGGACAGAAAAGCTTCCCTGGAAATTTGTTTTGGGGAAAGAAATTTCCCATTTTTGTCCCTAGGTTAAGACATTTTTGGACATATATTTGAGTGGAATATTTACTTCACATTTGTCAGATTAGAAAGATGCTTTTTCATGTTGTCAAGGGCTTCTTATGTGTCTCTGCTTTTAAAAAATATTTTTGTTTTCAAATAGTAGATTGATTGGTGCTTTAACAGTAAGCTAACTGTTCTGAACTCTCACAGGCCTACTCTTTCTCCACTGAACGTCACCACACCAGCACCAGAGCACTGAGAAACACATTCACTGTGATTCTTCACATCAAGACTGATTCTCCACAATGCTTCCCTGAGCCCCTGCATCTGGCTCTTTTGCCTCTCTGGTCAGGGTCTGAACTTCATGTTGCTCTTTGCACGTCATTGGCACTCAATACCTATGTAGAATGCATATGTGTACACTCAAGAATGTCCAGAGTTTGGGTTTTTTTCCCCCCACCTGTTTTCAAACCAATGCACAGTCACCGATTTATCCCTGGAGCAACTGTGAAGTGTGAATCGGCTGGCAGTCTGTTTTTTGAGCCTCTTTTACATTCTTGGTTCCACTGCCTGAGTTGGATTATTTTGTCAACCTCCTAATTATTTGCTTGACTTTTGCATGTCTTTTCTTCTTTTCTCCTCCCGGTGCCACCAAATGATTGATCTTAAAGTCACAAATTTGATCATGCTACGCCTCTACTTGCAGCCAATTTTAGAGATAAAGCACAAACTGCCCCAGCTTACCTTACTGGCCACTTGGCCCAAGCACATCTGCTCCCCTTCACCCCAGACTGCTATCCCCTACCCCTGTTCTGTGCTGCGAAGTCCCACTCCTTGCACACATTCTCTCCTTCGCTCCTACTTTTGTTCAGCTGCGATACCCTTTCCACTCTTCTCTACCTGGCCAATTCCTATACCCGTCCTTCAGAATTTAACTGAAGCCTCATCATTGCTATGGGGCATATTCCCCATGTAGAATTATTAATGGCTCCTTTTTTCTCTTCTACATACACCTTGATTGTAGGATTTTTCCCTTTGCACTGTGTTGCTCTGTTAATGAGCCTATCACTACCTGCTAAATTTTGAAGTTATTAAAGGTCCAGGCCTCTGCCTATCTCATCTTTGTATACCCAGCCTCCAGCAGAGACAATGTCTTATGATAGTTCCAGAAAAGAATGCTGAATGGAAGGATGGACAGAGGGAAGGGAGAGAGGGAGGAAGAGGGAGAGAGCCTCTGAGACCCTCAGTTTAGAGGTATTACAGGAAAACTGATAAACTGGCAATACGTGGCTTTGTCCTTAAGTATCTCATACGTGTAAAAAAGTTGCAGTCAGTGTGGGCTGCATGTCAGTAGAAAACCTTACAGAAAGCTGCTGCTGTTAGCCAGCTGGACTTTAGTTGAACCTTAAGGATGTGTTTTAGATTCAAATATACTTGGGAAAAATGTGCCATCCCAGGTAAAGGGAATAGCCTGGACTATGTTGTGATTGAATAAGCCCAAATATTTTAGAACTGGAAAGGGTCTTTGTATGTTAATTGAATTCATATAACTACTTGATAGGACAGTTAGGACTTGGTTCACACTTGTACAGCAAGTCCTATGTTAAAGCACCGAACGAACAAAACTCAAAACGGCCCCATGTTTACTCCTACCACTCCATCCTCCTCTCTCTTACCCACAGTCTTCTTAAATTCTCCAAAGGCACCTAAAAAGAAGGCACTGTTAATCAAAAGATAAAACTAATGCTCTGGTAGAAGGAAGGTTTAAGATTTCCTTCTATCTGTCATAACAGCAGAAAATAGTCTTTAAAGCATAATGGCAAATTATATTTTGCCAAAGTGGTATACAAAATGGAAGTTTACTTTGGCTTGTTCATCCTGTGAATAAGATGATCCTGCAACAAAATAGCAGGCAGGCTTCTTTCTCAGGAACAGTGGGGATAAAATATAAACAGTATTTTCATATATTGTCAGTTGTTTGAAGAGCTCCCTTCTATGATTGTAACCTTGTCTGAATGTACATTCTCCACCTCATGGAACACTTAAGCAGGTTTGGATTTGTACTTCAGAGTGGAAGCCCCTACTAAACTTTAAGAAAGTTATTTTGCTTTGACAAAGAGAAAAATTCTATCCTTCCTTTGAATGTGTTGTATGGTTCTTTCCATTTTGTAGGGCCTGGTTTCAAGAGGTATTCAAAATGCTGCCCTGGCTGGTGTAGCTCAGTGGATTGAGGGTGGGCTGCAAACCAAAGGGTCGCTGGTTCAATTCCCAGTCAGGGCACATGCCTGGGTTGCTCCCCTGGGGGGAGCATGAGAGGCAACCACACATGGATGTTTCTCTCCCCTTCTCTCTCCCTCCCTTCCCCTCTCTCTAAAATTAAATAAATAAAACCTTTTAAGAAAAGGTATTCAAAATGCTAACAAATGAACCAAATGATCAGACCCTGGCACAAGGTCAAGTACATGATAAAAAAATAGAATTTGGCTCAAATTCTCAGATACATTTCTCTACTGGTACACACAAATGCACACATGTGTCTGTGAGTGTTTGTGTAATATACAAATAGAAAACAGACTTCATATACACCTGATTAGTTGCATGACAGATACTGAAGTTGTTATCGGACAGATTGAAAGAGTAAACCCGAAAGACCTAATGGGAGCATCTAAGATGGGATTAGGTGTTTTGTATTTAGAGAAAGCTTGCTATTATTAGTCTTTAGAGCAGGAGAAAAGATACCAGCCACCGAGAGATATGAAAAGTTGCAACTGTAAATTTGAAGCAAATTCCTACATTTCTTCAGGGCTTTGGGAATTTACGTGAACAACCATAAAGAAGCAGTACAGTGCTCGCTTCGGCAGCACATATAGTAAAATTGGAATGATGCAGAGAATATTAGCATGGCCCCTGCGCAAGGATGACACACAAGTTCGTGAAGCGTTCCATATTTTTCAAATGTAAAGGACACATGGACAAAAACTAGGGGGGAAGAAATGGGAGGGAGGTGGGGACGGCTGACACTGTGGGCTGGGCTGGGAGTAAAAGAAAACTGTACAAGAACAACAATTAAAATAAATTTTTTTAAAAATCCTCAAAAAAAAAAAAAGGCAGTACAGTAGTCCATCCTTCTCTGTGGTTTCAGTTATCCACTGCCAGCCATGGTCTAAAAATATCTGTCACTCAATTCACTTTGTCTCATCACGTAGGCATTGCATCTTCTCACATCATCACAGGAAGAAGGGTGAGTACAGTACAGTAAGGTATTTTTAGAGAGACCACACTCACATAACTTTTCTTAAAGTATATTGATATAATTGTTTTATTTTATTATTAGTTGTTAATTCCTAGTGTCCCTAATTTATAAATTAAACTTTGTCATAGCTGTGTATGTATAGGAAAAAATATAGTATATGCAGGGTTCAGTACTATGTTGTGGTTTCAGGAGGTCTTAGAATGTATCCCCTGCAGATGAGGAGAGACTACTATGTATGTTCTGAGTGCTTTGCAGTAGATACAGTAAGGGGTGATGGTGGAGATTGATTAAAAGTTGAGTCTTATGGGAGAGCAAATAAAGCAGGTTGAATCAGGGAATAAGATCTTTGTCTACAAAACTATTGAAACAGTCCCTGTGATAGTAACAAGGCTCTAGGCTGAGGTCAAAGAGGAAGGGATGAATCTGAAAGCAGGGCCTTGGTGGTAGGTTCAATACGGGAAGTTGCAGTACGAGGGTAATCGAGGATGAGTTCCAAGTCATGAGTCTAGGAGACAGAGAGAATGGGCCCAGAGAATTTAGGAAATAGAGGTAGTGGTGTTCACCCAACTAGTCCACGGACTTCTCATTCTCATGTTGTGTTCATGGGTATCACAAGTAGGAATTGTGGTCAGATAAGTTTGGAGAACACTGGGATAATGTTAAGGATAAAGTTAAACAGTAACTTTAGGACTTTTCAGAGCCTTTAATATGCTATTATACAAGGATTAGACTAAGTATTCTATGTTTTCCAAATTTACCAGCTTGTAGGAATAAGTGATTTTGTGGTTGGTTGGTTGGTGGAACTTCTTGGGAACACAGTTTGGAAAATGATTTTAGAACAAGAGAATGGTGTGTGTGTGTGTACACACATACCTGGATGACAAGGAACCCTCCAAATGAGGGTCTATGATCGTAACAGGTAGGGACTTCAGAGAATGTGAGAGAGCAGGCTAGGATAAGTATTTGGAAGTCAAAGGCAAAGAGATGGCAACCAGAAGCATGGCTGAGATTGGATCCTTCTTTATGGCGACCAGTAATTAATAGGAGGTCTGGGGTGTGCGTGTGGGAACAAAGGAGTAAATCAGGAGCAACAGAGGTCTACAAAGACATTTCAGATGATGTGTTGTCACCAGAGACAAAGCTGGAAAGAGCTGATCCATGGCAGTAGGAAACAATGGGACTCCAAGAGGGCCTCCTGGTCTGGCATGCCAGGGAAGACATCTCTCGTTTACCTCTTGTGTTGTGTAATATGTTAATGCTAGGGCAAAGGATGAGTGGATGGGATCCCCTGAACTCCCTGCTGCATTCACCAAACACTTACTGACCCTTGACTTTGTGGAGATAAGCAAATAATTGCCCCCTAGGTCCTGCTCTCAAGGAGGGCACTATTTCTGAAGAAAAGGGCGGACAGCAGTTAACTTTATAAGTGTAATACAGTTAACAAATGCTTCTAAAGCAGCTGTGAATCTGATGAGGTCTTTGACTATGGGCAAAAAGGCTTAATGTAACTTGAATTACCACTAACTTTCCAAGACAACCAGGGAAATAAATATTACACGAATAACTGAAAGTCTTAAGCAAAACTTCATAATCACAAGGTGACTTAAAAATTGTTTTCTTATATTCAGGTTATGCTTTATGGCATAACCTGTTAGAGATGTCAGAATCGACATAGTGGTATATAAGGCATCTCAAAGGTAACCTCTTTCCCTAGACTGGAACTACAAATACATTTTTTCTTTTACTGCAACATGGATTTTACTTTTAGAATTTTGAGTGGTATTTTATTCTGGCATGTCTTCTGTTGTTATCAGATAGTTTAAGCTGGGCCAGCCAAAGGCAAGTGAGTTGATAGCTGCTGTGTAAATTTCCCAGGGAGCAGAACAGCCTTCCATTAGAGCGTACAGGCGCTCCATTGTAAGGGTGCTGCTTTGTGCTTGTTCTCGCTGGCTCTGACGTGAGCTGGCTCGTGAAGCTCCTGATCTGCTCCTATGGCTCCCTTCTGAGCACCAAGAAAACTTTTCATAATTCCATCAGTCAAAGGTGTTCATGAAAGGAGCATGTAAACATAAATATGAAAAGTTTACAGTGAGTTTTAATAGCAATTCGTGTATCTTTCTGAAATATGGTTAGGAAATGAAAGCTGAAAAGTTGAGGATGTGGTCATATATAAATACTGTTTTGTCCCTTTTCCCATCACTGTCTCCTGTAGCCTGTATCCCTCTGTATCCTGTATATGACCAGGATTTGGGATAAACATGCAAAATGGTCGGGCAGCCCTCAACACACCATTCTGGAGAAGCTGATGAATTGCTGTTAGTGTTTGCGGTGATGTTCAGCATCCTCCTGCCTTTATCATCCATCCATGCTTCACATGGAACAGGCACTCGATAAATCTGAACTGAATGGAAAGGGAAGGAGTTCGGTCAGGTACTAGTCTAGTAAAAGGAACGCCTTCAAAAAGCCATCCTTCATCTCATGTTTTCCCAGTGGTTTGAAAAGTCATCTCTTGCATGTGGCTTTGTGTGAGCACTTTAGTAATGTCTACGTATAGTTTCTCAGAAGATCACTTTCTTCTGGAATAGCCGTCTCAAAGCCTGGACTGCCAATGGGGGGCCTCACCAGTGCAAGGAGCTCTCTCCCTCCTCCCTACACATCAAACCCAGCTGTCTTTGGGATTCGAGAGTTGTGTGTGGTAATCTTGGAGTGGAGACTTTCAGAGATAGTACTTAAACTTCCTTCTCCTTAGCATTGTCCTATAATTAAAAGACTTTTTACATTCCAAGGAGTTTGCATCTGAATTAGAATAAAGTCAGAGGAATGGTCGTATACTGGATGTGAGCAGGCTCCTGGCCTCAAGTTGCAGCAGTCACAAAGAGAAACAGACATGTTAAAGAACTGCATTTCACTGGACACGAATCCATTGGCTGTATTTGCTACGAGTATTAGCTTCTTCATTTTGGTACACGAAAGAAAAAAATTTACTGCACTAACTGAAATCACATGGCTAACTGAAATCACATGGGGATTATCCATTCTGGTGCTGTATCACCGGATCTTGTAGAGCTAGGAGTGTATGTGTTGTTCCTACTATACACAAACACCCCAGATTTTATGGAGTACTTTTGTCAAGTGAGCCATCATGAATGAGAGTGACTTCTGATATTAAATGTTCAAAGGAATTAATTGTTTGAATTATTTTTTAAAATCAGATTTTAAGTGGCGATTAGGATATGGTCGGAGAGACACAAGTTGACAGCAGCCTGATGATCACTGTGTGTTGAGGTAGATTGATAGCAATAGTCGATTTGTAGAGCTTTCAGCTGCCTACAGCCATGTCTGTGTACTTCCACTCCCAGACCCAACAGTCGCTTCTGAGTTGTGGGACAGGCAGACCAGAGTAACAGGGATGTGGGGACTAGGAAGTCTTCAGCCACAGCGCAGAAGAGAAGCATTGGGCTGAGCTATGGAGCGCAGCCTGAGTCCATTCCTTCAGTCAGCATATGGCACAATGGAGTTGTTGGCAGATCTCTTAGGAGGTGAAAGAGCTGTGGCCTGAGTAGTGTCAACACAGCCCCTAATGACAAGGCCAGTGCTTGTCCTGGACGAGCCATCTTCCTTAGAGCACCCAGGAAGGCAAGAACTCGGAGCTCTGCTGAGGAGGTCACATGTAAATCCTCTTCCACAGCCACTACAAGCTTCACATCCTTCTTCGCTGACTGCAAGATGGATGAGACATGTGTGGATGAGATTCTCCATTTTTTTCTGTTCACTTTGGCCTGCATCTTAGCTGACCTTCCATGATACGTGACCTATGTATGTTCTGGAGCTAGGCATGGCTTTCATCATGCATGCCCTTTAAAAGCTGGGGTCCGGTCCTTTTCATTTCAATTGACCAAAGATGTTTTAAGAGGCAGCAGCAGCTAGAAGGCTGGTGGGAAAGCAAGACTTCACCGCCCCCATCCTTATCCTTGTATTTAGCAGAAGAGCAGAGGATAGAGGTTCTTGAATGGGGTGTTTGGAAACGTGTGGGGCGTTGGGGTGGACACAATGACATAAGAGCACTACAGACTGTTAGTGGACAGGAGCAGTGGTTGCTCAATGTCCTTTAGTGTGTGACAGTCTTCCACCATGAAGGCCAATAAAGGAAAACACTCTGAAGGAGCAGCAGGGTGTGGCTTTCCCTGAAGGTGAGTACAGTCATGGGGATCTGCCTGCTTGGTCTTTGAGGTAGTCTCAGCCAGCTGGGCCAGATGTGCTCTTACATTTTGGATTCAAAATCATCTTTCTGTCTGTCCATCCATCCATCCATCCATCCATTCATCCTTTCAATATCTTTGGTGAAGGGTCTCATGGCCACCTGTGCTCCCTACTTCTTCTTCTTTTTTTTATCTCAGTGATATTGTCATATTGCCTATTCTGCTAAACTCCATTTTTTCCTGAACTGACTCATTTAGTCGAAATGACAAGTTCTTATGCCAGTTACAAATAAAGAAGGTAGAAAGAGAGAGAGGAGAGAAAGAAGTATCAAAAAGATATTTTAGAACTTATCTAGGTCTGACAATAGGCACCAGAGTTGTTAATCCAAGAAAAGGTATATCATGAGCGTACGAGAATCCCTCCTATGTCTGCATCTGAAACCCTGGAGGGTGTGTTCAGATACAGACTGCAGGGCACCATCCCCAGAGTTTCTGATTGAGAAAGCCTGGGGCGGGGCCTGGGAATTTGCTTTACTAACAAGTTCCCAGGTGATCCTGGCATTGCCGGTTTGGGAACCATACTCCTCTGGGTCTGGGTCCTAGAGAAGAGACAAATACCTGAACAGTTTACATCTCGGATGCCTGGAGGAC
This sequence comes from Anoura caudifer, assembly GCA_004027475.1. Taxonomy (NCBI): domain Eukaryota; kingdom Metazoa; phylum Chordata; class Mammalia; order Chiroptera; family Phyllostomidae; genus Anoura; species Anoura caudifer. The sequence continues at coordinate 115,283 of PVKU01003443.1, read as the reverse complement.
CAGGCTGAGAGGGGCAGGGCTTGCCTTACTCGAGTCAGCCATGGCCGGTGAGGAAGGATGGAATTAAGGTCCAGCACCCTTGGAAGATGATGAGCGCAGTATCAGCTTCCACCTTACTCCTGTTGCTGGGATCCACACGGAGGCCAGTGTGCTGTATTTTCTGAAATAGTGAGAAAAAGGAGCAGAGCACGTTCTGCTTTCTCATGTCTTTCTGTACAGAAGTAAGTAAATTTAACTGGTGGCCTTTCTTGATTTGATGTCTGCTAGCTTGGACGCACTTTTAAACCAGGACATTAGAAATGATGGGCAGCACTTCATTTTGTTACAAATAAGGGGAAGTTATAAGAATGCACAACCTGCGAAGGCTTCTCTAAAGGAGGGCATTTGGTTTAAAGCCCAAACCTTTGGCTGTCTGTCTGTCTGTCTGTCTGTCTCTCTCTCTCTCTCTTTTTTTTTCTGAAAAGTTAGTATTGGATATAGTGTTCACTATTATGTTTTCCTGATTTCTGTCCCCTGTCAGTAATAATTGGAGTATTAATTGTTTATCTTTTATTCTTGCTAATGCTTTAAAAATTGTGATGCTTTATCCTCGTCCCCAAAGGGGAAAAAAACAGATTGATGAGGATGCTGTTTGAAGTGTGAATGGAATGTGAATAACACTGTGAGAGCATCTGTTTTTGCTGTCAGTTCCTGACTTTTCAAGATAATTCTAAGAACAGTTTTCATCAAATTTGACCTTATGGCTGAATAATATCAAGTTCCTTTCTTCCTTGATATTTTCTTGAAATCACACAATGTTATTAGTTTGAGTACTCAACATCAGTTGAGGGGCGGCATAGTATTTTGAGTTTCATTTTTTTATCTCATATAGAAAGCCCTGCAGCACTAAATAAAAATGTCACCAAGTAAAATGTAAAGGCTTTCTGTCACAAATGTTTTTAAAAATTCATGAGGGGCTGAGGATTTCATTTACCTTATCCTCTTTCTGTGATTTATTCATATTTAATGTTAGTTTCAGCATTTGAGGCATGAAGACATTTTTCAAATTAAAAACTGTGGTGAATCAGTTTTATTTGAAGAAACATTCCACTGTGCCAGTTTTTGAATTATGCAGTTCATTGCTCTTCATGTGTCTAGTGGGCAGATATGTTTGGTTTTCCCAGTGGCCAGAATTCTCACTGGGGAAACCCTTCATCGTTGGGGAGGTTGCTTCACCCAGTGCCTTGGTTTTGACAGCTGGTGCCCTGGTATCCATAGCCGTTTTGGGGGGCCTAGAAAGGGACACAGTGAGGCACAGTTGCCCTGGACACTCTGGCTTCTGCATGTCCTTGAACATACCCATCTGTTCGTAGGTCCTTCTGGCCCTCCATCCCTTAATCCCATTTTTCTTTCTCTTTTCATTCATCCCCTCTTTCTGCCATTCTTACTCTTCTGCTCCGTAGATACTTGTGAGCACTTCCTCTGGGTGAGGTGCTGTTCCTCCACAGATGTAGTCAGCTTCTCATAAAATGAGGGGAAATGCAGTTATTTGCTCTGCTGGAAACAATCAACCTTTGAAGAAGAACATCAAGGAAGAATGGGAACAAACAGTACCAAATATCTACAAGGATAAGCCCTTTGTATCTGTTTTTCCTGCTTGTTTGTCCCTGACGTTCAGAACAATTGAACAGCAGGCAATACACAGAACAGCGCAAACCTGAAGTGGGTGTTTTTCAGAACCAGTTGTGAGCATGTTGTCCTTATGATCTTGATTTTATTCCTTTGCTTAATGGAGAGAATCATCTTGATAAATAGAATCATCTTTTTCTTTCTCAGACTATTGGAAAGAAGTTACCTCCAGCGATAGCAACTGCAGACTCGTCAAAAACAGAAATGGACAGCAGGACAAAGAGTGAGTTCATTTATTTCTCCATTTTACGTTTGAAAGCAGCTAAGGGTTTTTAAATAATGGAAATGCTTTTGATAAAACCCTCATAGAATCTTAATGGCTCTTTTCAATACATAAGAAGAAAACTGCACACAGATGTGTTTCATTGGGTCCCACCAGTAAGATGGGTACAGTTAAGAGTCAGAACTCTGGGCGGGGGATGTCTCCTTTATGAAATCTGGTTCTGTCCTGCCTTGTGGTTCTCACCCGTGTGTAGCGTCAGGGCTCATCCATATCTATCAGAGCACTTTGCAGAGACATTCTAGAGAATGGCAACTTAAGCAATTTAAGGGTTCACAACAGACCTTCTGAGTCAGAGGCCTTATTTTTTAGCGTAACCACTCAGCCAACCCTCCCAAACCTTGTCTTCCTGCCAGCATCCTCAGCACATCTCTGCTTGACCCTGTCTATATACATATGTCTTTCTTTAAAAAAAGAAGATTTTATTTATTCATTTTGAGAGAGTGGGGGAGAGAAACATCCATGTGTGCTTGCTGGTCACACGCCCTCACTGGAGACCTGGCCTGCAACCCAGGCATGTGTCCTGACTGGGAATCGAACCAGCGACCCTTTGGTTCGCAGGCCCATGCTCAATTTACTGAGCTACACCAGCCAGGACCAAATGCCTTTCTTCTACTGAGCCAGATATACTCTTCCTATAATTTTTCCCCTTGGGTTCTAATTCTGGGTTTGTATTGATATTGGCCCATTTTCCTTGTAACAGTCCTTTTCCATATTCAAGGACAGTTGTCTGTTCAAAACCTTCCGAAAGGTCAGTATTCCCAATCCTAGAGTTGCCAGATAAAACACAGGATGCCCAGTTACATTTGAATTTTAGATAAACAATGAATCGCTTTGGAGTTATAAGTATATCCCATGCAATATTTGTTGTTTATCTAAAATTCAAATGTAACTGGGCATCCTGTGTTTGTATTTTTTAAATCAGGCAACTGGCCATTTCCTTTAGTCATTCCTCCCATAACGGGGGCATTCTGAATGCACTCTACTGTGTCTTTTCCAAGAAACAAGTACTTAAATTCCTTCTGGGGAACTCTTTTTTTTTTTTTTTTTTTCCTCTTTTCAGCTTTACATTTTCTTATGAGGATAATGTGGACAGACTACTAATCTAGTTCGGAAAGCCAAAGATTGAGAGAAGAGATACATATATAACTATGATTAATGTAAGAGCAAGCAAAAAGATTTGTTCTTTGAATTGCAGAATAATATACCAGGAACTCCTTTTGTAGTGCAAAACAGGTAGTTTTGAGAGTGAACAAGGGATACTGCCGTAGGCACAAGAAAATGAATGTCTGGAACTTGCTAAACCAAAAATGGTGGTTTAGGTAAATACATTCATGGATGGTATAGATGCAGATGCTAGATGCCCTGCCTGAACGTTGAAGGTTCGTATGAACCTACATGCCTTCCAGCTGTTAATGGCACAATCAGACTCTGGACAATAGTGTCATGTCACCCAGAGGTTCTCAAGTGTTAAGTGCGCCTCAGCATCACTTGGAGAGCCCCCCGCCATGTTGCTGGGCCTCACCTTCAGAATTTCTGAGTCAGTAGATCTGGGGCGGGGCCTGAAAATTCACTTTTCTAACAAATTCCCAGGTGCTACTGCTTCCTGGTCTAGGGCCCCCACTTCGAGAACCACTGTTTTGAGCTTACAAGCAGTTCCTAGGGAGAAACTGGCCCTGCATTATTCATGCAGGTTATAGGCTTATCATGTGAAACCTACCTTCAGGCACTAAAATATTTGAGATTCTTTAAGAGTCCTGAAACGGTTTTTTCAAGAATTCACAGTTACACCATCCCGGAAACATTGCTGTTGTTGGAGAGTAGTCCATCTTTCCTTCCGTTCAACTGCTCATTTTGTAGCTATGGCTCTTAACAAGTTTATAGGTGATCAAGATTATAGGAAAGTTGCTTGGATGGCTGGAGTGGGCAGTAGGCAGGAGAAGGAAAAGGGGAAAATGCAGCAAACATCTAAGGTCATTGGAGTGTGGTCCCTGGGACAGGCTATCTTATGACATGTCACAACCAGCGGCCTTCACCAACCTGACTTGTGTTTGCACAAATAAAAAATCCAAGAAGCAGAGAATTCTTTTTATAAGGGAAAAGAGTTTTAATAGATGTGAAAGAGGACTTCCCTGTAGATTGTTCAACTCAGTCCAGAGTAAATAGGACCTTGGGTGACTTATAGATTGTTTTGCAGGGAGGCTGAGCAAGAGGGGACCTGAATGGCACCTGTAAAATGTGGCACAAAACGAGGCAGTCTGCAGGGCATGCATGCTTAAGTGATTAAAACTCAGGTCTCAAAAACTGGCCCCAGGATAACAGCATGTCCTTGCTCCTTTATTCTCACCCTCTGTAATGTCTGTAGGCAGGAGACCAAAGCATTCGGGAAGGATTAGGCATGGTGGGGGTTATCTGTGTTTTGGAGCAGTACTGCCCAATGGAAATATTACATGAGCCACATAGGTGATTTGACATTTTTTAGTAGCCACATTTTAAAAGAGAAAAAAGAAACAGATAATCTTAATTTAAACATAATTTATTTAGCTCAATATCCCAAATGTTATCACTTCAACATGTAACATATAAAATTATTCAATGAGATATTTTCATTCTTTCTTCATATGAGTCTTCATAATCCAGTGTGTATTTTACATGTATGGCACACCCCCACTCGGAGTAGCTACATTTCAAGTGCTCAATAGCCACATGTGCCTGGTGGCCACCAATTGGATGGTGTAGGTTGAGAGTTATTCTGGAATCTAAGATGGGCTTCCTGGGCCTGGATGGTAACACAGTTTCAAATGCTGGGCTCCTTTAAGCGTGTGGGAGGATGGTGGCTCTAGCCCGAGCCTTCTTCAGTCCTACAAATATCTCCTATGTCCACCCACCTGACTCTCTGGAAGCATCATGGTGGGGGATGGGTTGTTAATGAAGAGTGGTTTTACAGAGGCTGGGTGGTGTGTTTTGGCCAAGAGTCAGAAAGTGCGGATTCTAGGACCAACTCTGTTATTAGCTGTATAACCTTGGGCACATAATTTTATTTCATTGCCTCTATCGTTTGTGAAGTCAGACGGTTGTTTTAGAGAGAACCACTGAGGTTTCTCCCAGCACCTTCATCCTCTGATTTAATCCCAAACATTTTGCAATTCAGAGTGAAAGGTTTCTGCATTCAAAGACTTGAGCAGCCGAGTAGGAGAGACAAAAGGAAGATGTGAACAATTTGGTAGGAACGTGAGATGATGTCATTGGGTATAGCTGTAATTGTTCATGTAAGAGGGTAGTAGGTCAGGAAGGAGAATTGTCACAGTCAGCAAAGCCTTGAGGGATGTTTGTTGGCTGACATTTTTCATGGGCCCCGAGCAAGAATTTCTGCCATTTAATTTCACCCCTCATACTCACTCTGGCCTTCATTTAAAGAGCAAATTCTGGGGTAATTATTCTTCCATAATTTCCATGAGGCATACTAGTCCACTAAAAAGCCCCTCTCCCTTTGGAACGTTTTGTTGCTTCCAAATTTTGATGTAGCACTTATGCTCAGATGAAGGACACAGAGTGCTAACCAATGACTAGAAGTGACCCTGAGCTTGGGAGCAGTGTGTCCTTCTTCCTTCCGGGTGGAAGACAAACCTATGTTGAAAATTGCCCAGCACTACAGAGGAGAGAAGCTCCCTCCTCCACAGCTCTCTCCTTAGCATGCTAAAATACAAACTCCCATCAGGATTAAGAGTTAGTGATTCAAAAAATGTTCATGTCAATTGATATTTTCTGAGTGAAAGGGAAACTCAGCTGATCGGGATTTATTTGAACAGCTAACATCATCTCCCCCACCCCTGTAAAGCCTTTATGATATTGAAATTCATCAGAAACACATGCTGGGGAACAGATTGCCATAATTTTCATAACAAGAGGGAAACTGTCTAAATATTCATAAGTGGAGTGCCCTGAGGTTCTTCCAGCTCACCACATCTGGAGTTTCTCTCTACCTTACTACAAGTGATGTAGATTTGTGGCCTCTGTGGGCAAAAAAAAAAAAAGCTCAGAGAAAGGACTATTTAGAATGTTTCTGAACAAACAGTTCAGTCTTAGAGATTCAGAAGGCCAGTGAGCAGGTGGATTGGGAAAAAAGATAATCCTTGACACGATTTGTACAAAGGTAGATCTGACTTCTGAGTGAATGTGGGGAGAGGCTAAGCCTTCTGCCTAGCCTCCCCTCACTTCATTGCTGGACACCATTCCACCTTTCTAATCACTTTGTTCATTGACTTGCTTCATTGAGTTGTCCCCTATGATAGTGACACATGGTGCCTTGTGGCTATCATTGTTCCCTCAAGATGGGAACTGTGGCTTCTAGTTGATAGCCTAGAAAAGTGTCATGGACTCAGTGAACATATAACAAATGGTGGTTAAGCAAATGGAGAATTAGAAATGATCTCCCATTTACCAGGCTCTATGTTAGACAGAGTCTTGTAAAAGTGGCACAGTAACCATGGGTCTTCTTCCCAAGTTCGCAGTCACTGGGAGGAAAAGGACACATTTATTTCCATAAGACTCTCAGGTTTCTTTGGGGTTTCTGTGGGGTTATTGGTGGTTACCAGCGGGCTAGGCTGATCCTTTGTTCTTCCAGCCCCTGCTCTAGCCCAGTCAGCCGGGGAGAGCGTCAGGGCAAACCAGGCTTGTCCAACAAGGTCAGGTTTATTGGCTCAGTGCATGCACCAAGAAGACTGTACAGGAGGACCCATGGAGCGCTGAACCACACAAAAGGAAAAAACAGTTATAGATTTGGAGGAGGGGGACCTAAGTGAAATGTAAATGAAGCAGTGTTTTGATAGACTCAAAGCAAGGCAGGGCCATCTGGCAAGGGGTCGATATCAGGCCTGGACTGCAAGGGGGACCCAGGTCCTGTTTCTTTGGGAACCACCAAGTTAACATAGATACGCACCGCTGTGTCCAGAGCTCCTTACGTGAGGCAGTGCACTTGTGTGGAGAATCAAGGCTGCTTTTCTGTGTCAAAGTGACTCAGTTCCTTCAGCCAAGAGTGAAACATTTCTTTCTTAGTGATACTATATCAAAAAGCAAGGTTTCAGATAGTCTGTGGTTGTAGAGGACAAACTTTCTTGGGGAATAAGAAAGCAGTAGTCACTCGGAGAAGGGCTTGCTAGGACCCTTTCCAGTTGTAGCGTGTGCTCGGGAGAAATGCTGTTTCCCATTTGCTTTGCAGCTGGCTGGGTCTGCATTTGTTTCCCCAGCCTGACAAATGGCTGGGCAGATTTTTACTCTTTCAGCCTGAGCTAATTTTTGCTTTCTCACCACATGTTTAAATAGGGGGAAAAAAAAGGGGGGTCAGCTCCCTTATGTTGGCTTTTCCCAGCCTTACCTGGGAATTTTTATTCTCTTTTTCTGGAACAGGTGTTTTTGCTTACTTACCTTCCCCAAATTCCACTCATTCTTGGGCCTGGGAATTTGGACACATCTGATTGGAAATGTGTTTCCTCTTGAGTGCTTTAGTGCCTCCCATACCTGATATGTACTAAAGCCCCCAGGTTGCGTGTCTCAGGGGTCTCTTCTCTCTCTGGGAGGCACCTCTCATCAAGTGCCCCCAACACAGACCTTGCTATCCCATTTGAGAGTAGGGAGGGGCTCTTCCTGCGTAGGTACCCACCCTGCCCGTGCTGCTGAATACCTGGGTTTTAAATACGGTCCTCTTGGAGAAGAAAAGCTAGCTCCTTTGTGTTAGCCGTGGATTTCCTTCCTTCCAAAAACTCAGACCTTCTCTTCATCTGAGCAGGAGAAGGGGCCAGTGAGAGAAGCTGTGATCTGCTCCATACTGAGAACAGAAAGGCTTGGCTTGTCAGATTTCTTTTTTCTTTTTTTTAATGTTCTTTTTAAAGTGCAAGAATAAAAGATGTCATGATTCATAGTCGTGAAATAATTTGAAAGTCACATTCGCAGCAGGATCCAAGAGCAGATGTGGTCCTGTGGTTTGGGTCCCAGTCAGCTTTTTCATGAAGGAAGGTGTTGGACTGGAGTTGACAACATAGTGACGTACGCATTGTGTTGCGCTTCCCTGTCTGGATTTAAGTGTAGACCAGGGTTTCTCCAACTTGGCGCTATTAACATTTGGACCAAATCACTCTTTGTTGCGGGGCTGTCCTGTGTCCATCGTAGGATGATTAACAGCATCCCTGGGCTTCACGCACTTGATGCTAATAACACTTAACATCTCCTCATCCCCAGCGACAAGCACAGATGTCTCCAGGCATTGCCATTGTCCCCTGGGGAGCAAACTCACCCCAGTTTCGAACTGCTGGTGTAAACTGTAGTAAGCCCCAAGGGAACTGCTGTACCTCTGCTGCCAGGTGCACAGTGGGCTCTCAGATGATATTTATTGAACGAACGACACACCTAGTGTTCATGCCATCCCTTGCCACTAGCCTCAGATCCCCCAACTCTGACAGAGGGCTGGACTTCCCATCTAGATCTATCACACAGCGCGGTCCAGCACCACTACCACACTGGTCCGTGCTCCACGTCCTCACAGTTGTTTTGCTCCTTTATAGCATTGAATCTATGTATAGTATCTATTTATTTATTCCACTTGGGATGATAGATCATCCATTTGTTGCACACTGAGCCTGATACTTTTGTTTTGGTCCCCACCACCACCACCGCCAAAAAGAGTTCTAGATGTGACCTGGTACTTACCACCGCTGCTGAACATTCTGGAAGGCTTACTACTAGACTCCGTGACACATGGGGTTTTGATCTTCATGTCCTAAAAGTGAGCCCAGAGAATTGTCCTGGATTTAATTTTATTTCCTTGGTGTGTGTATATGTTCTGCCTGCTGATATGTTTATTCTGTTTGTTTCGCTTTTGATTTTTAGACTGAGGGTGTTTTTTTAAGTTGGTTGGGTTTTTTTTTTTTTTTTTACATGAATAGATTATAAAACCAGGTGAAGGGAGTCTTGGGACATGGGCATGTGAGTGCAGTTCCTTAAACAGTCTGTTTTTAATCTCATGTAAATTTCTAGAGCTTTGGAGATTGAAGTAATGTGTTTTGGGAGTGGAAAGGTGAATCATGATTGTTTTTACTAGAACAAGTTTCCAAAATTGGCAGCCAACTATTAATTAGTAAAGGGAATCTTGATCTGGAATGAGGCAAGGGTTTCAGCGTTCTCGAACCCTCTGATATTGTACACATTTTTCTCTGCACCTTTGGATGTGTCTATGTTGTTTTTCCTTTTGCTAGAAAGAGAAAGTGATTACTTTTTATCATCTTCTTAAAGTACTCTAAGACCAAAAAAAAAAAAAAAAAAAAAGCTTAAGAACCAACTTAGGATTTCAGTCTTATGCTAATTCATTAATATCTTTTAAATTTTTCTAAAGAAAAAAATAGAGACAAAGTCATCTCAATCACTCGGTAAATTGTGACTTTATTTCTTTATGCGCATGTGTGTCTTCATTCCTGTTTGATCCCTGATCAATTAAGTCTATCTAATTGATGAACAGGTGGAAAATGCCTGCCTCCAAAAGTTAATTTTATTCCCTACCTCTCTATCTCTGTCTGCTACTCATTTAAGATTTATATCTTCCCATGTCCAAAAGAATTTGGAATTATATTCTTCTTTCAAGACATATCAAATACCTCCTCTTTTGCGAACTTTTCTCCTGAATGTAATCTTGCTTTTCTCTGAAACACCACAAAAGTAGTGCGTCATAGTGAGTTTGTGCTTATTCGTGTTTGTTCTTTCTTTCAGTCCTTCTTCCCGCCCTTGCATTTCTCCAAGCATTAGGCTGTCGCTTCCATGTGAGGGTGGGAGGCAAAGTTGGACTGATTTGTATCTTACAGGCCCAAAAACTGGCAATATCATTTTCATGGTGATGACTCAATACATTTTTTAATAAAAGTGAGGAACATCTTTATTCCATGTACCATAAAATTGAAATCAAGGTCTCAGAGTTAACACATTTCATATACATTTATTTTTGAGTATCTCAAAACCATCAGTACATCCAAACCAACATAATGTCTTTATTTTTCAGTACTGCTGAATTTGGGTCCAAATGCCTCAGAAGTAAAACCAAATTCCTATTTTTTAATATATCATAATAACTTAAAATGTGAGGCTAACAGGTTGCCACATTTGGTCAGGAGCGGTCTGAGTTGTGGTGCCTGTGACTAGCGCCCTGCAGTGTCACAGCCTGCGGAACATCGGTATGGCCCAGCGTACTCCTCGAAGCCTCTGGTGCTTCATCGAGATGTTCTGGGGGACCTGGGTGGGAGATAGGTCAGCCTTACTCTCTCATTAAAGAACAACTCTGTTTTAGTTGTTTTGTATTGGAATCTAAACTTGCTAAAAGACTTCTGCTGCAGTTAACCAAACTCTCCTCTTACCCCTCCCTCTTTGGCTGGCCTCTCACTTTTCACTGAGGACAGTGAGCTCCAGAGCTACTGCGTGATTCCCTCAGGTCACGTGCTCGGGAAGGCCCAGCTGGGACTAAACCCAGTCTTGATTGTCTTTGACTCCACCCCTGGCCCAGAACTCCCTCCTCCCACTTTGCTGCCCCTCAAATTTTCCTCCACTTTATAGGTGTCCCTAGGGGATCAAGAAGCACTGAGTGGGAGCTGCGTCAGGTTCTAGAGATACAGAGAGGGACAAAACATGCAGAAACCTGCTTCATAGAGGGCGGTGGTTGGCAGTAGCCACTGGCACCAGTATCTCCTCCGTTTATATAAAATTAAGGGGGGTGGGGAAGTAGAAGAGGGTAAAGGGGGGGATAAATGGTGATGGAAGGAGACTTGACTTGGGGTGGTGAATACACAATACAATATACAGATGATGTTTTAGAGAATTGTACCACTGAGACCTATATAATTTTGTTAACCAATATCACCCCAATAAATTCAATTAAAAATTGGCCCTTTCTAGATAATTCTGCATCTAATGCCTCACAGTGTTCTAAAACTTGGTTATGGTGATGGCATGCAACTACATAAATATATTAAAATTCTTCAAATTGTATAATTAAAATGGGTGAATTTTATGATATATAAATTATATATCATTAAAGCTTTTTTTAAAATTTATTTTAATTGTTGTTCTTTTTATTTTTTTTTAAGCAGGGGGAACCCGCCCTCCTTAGCTTTTAGGGACATTGTGGGCATAAAACAAACTGGCCCTGTGAAACATCTTAAAGGCATGCTAGTAGTTTTTGTAAATGTTTTGTCACTGTGTGGATTACAGTGAAAAGTTAATTCCACAATCATTTGTTGACCTCCTACTATTGGCCAGGTCCTAAGGTAGCAAGGGAAGAATTGGGGGGCAAAGGGAGTGACAAAGATGCATAGGAAGAGGATTTTAGGGGAGGCAGATTAGAGTCAAGTGTCTCAGAGAGAGAGGTACCTGTAAGTGTCCTCTTTCTTCTACCCAGTTCCTTCATGTCAGGGTGCCTTCTGCTTTGAGTGGTAAATATCTACGTGACCACAAAGTGGTGGTAAGCAATAGAGATTTATGAAGTCGGGTAACAAGATGTAAGGACAGGCCTTCTGAAGTTGGTTAATTAGGCAGACATCTCAATAGTGTCAGGACTCAGGGTCACCCCCTGAGTGTGATTTTTTGGCTTTTCTCTCATGGTTGAAATATGATTGCCATAGTGCCAAACCTTGTGCTATCTTCCAACAAGGATGAAACAGTTTTGAATGGAGGGAGGCAGGGGCAACTGTTTTCCTCATCTCTCTCTCTCTCTTTTTAAATTACAGAGCAAAATCTAACAGTTTTCCCCACCACACCCCCACCCCCAAGCAGATTTCCTCTCACATCTCACTGGCTGGAAGAAGATCACACACTCACCCTTAAACCAGTCACTGACAGAGGGGAGTGAGATTAATATTATTTGCTTGTATTCATCCCTAGGGCTGTGGGAGGGGGCCCTATTCCGGAATATGATGCCTGACTACATTAGGTTTCTGAGAACTGGGAAGGGGATGGGGAATGGCTGCTGGGAGGTTAACCAACAACATCTACCGCACTTAACCTTTTTGGTGGAAAGGAATAGAAACATAACTTGTTCCTTTTCTTTGCTGGCCACGGTATCTTATCTTCTTCATAACACATCTCCATGATTTTGATCCAATGAATTATCCTTAAAGCTGGATTCTGCAGGGCAGATCTGCAATAATACTATATTTGTTTCAGTGTTGGAAGTTTTGACGTCGAGTAGTCCTATTTCATTAGATAGTTAATAGGAAAATTGACAAGGAGCTGTCATTATCCAATTTACAGATGCTTAGCTTTTTCCCTCCCTTTAGAACATTTGGCCAATTCAGAATTTGGAGGGTTTTCTACTACTAATTAGAGAGAGATGAAATGTTGGTAACTATGTGGTCCTCAGAATCTTACAGCAACTTGGTATTGTGGGATTTGGAACTAGTGCCCCTCTGCACAGTTAATGAGCAAAAGGCATTAGGGGCCCAGAGTACCTAAGACGGCAGGTTTCTAATGCCAGGCTAGGTGATGTAACTCATATCTTGGAGCCATTGGGCAGAAAGCAAAGACATCTGCATAGAACAAAGTGGGTCCTTCTGTCTCTCCTTCCTTTCTCCTCTCTCTGTCTTATTTAGACCATCCCTAAACCACAGTGTATCTGTATTACACACTTTTATTGTCTTTATTTTATGTATCACTCTTTTATTGATATAACATTAACCATAATAAAAACACATTTCAGTGATATAAAATGTACTGTGGATAATATCATTGATACTTATGTATATCTCTCTAGGTTATATGATCAGTCTGCAAGAACTGGCCTAATTTGGGGGAAATATATTTAAGGCTATTTAAAGCCATTAGGGCCATTGACTTTGATGCAGAATAATAAATGCCTGTCTCAGTAAATCCGAATTCTCTTGAATTTTTCTTTCTACCTTGTGTTCTGAGTCATCAAACCCTAGTTTTCTAAGTTTTAATTTCCCAAACATCTTACAAATGCTTTTAGTCTTTTAAAATGGTGTTTTGCATATACAGAGAAGATTTAACATCAGACAGACTTTGAAAAGCATATAATTTAGGACATATTTGAACTGATTTTGAGTGACCTTCGTGTCTTTGCCCTCTTTGGTGAGGACTCCTGTGTATTCTTGCTGATGAACAGCCCCTTCTATGAATAGGCAGGTTCCCACAGAGAGGCCATGGCATGTATTCGCACAAGGTCACCCCCTCACACACGCACCTGTGTGTAAAGAACATTTGGTCAGTATTTGTTGGCTCTTTGTTGTTAACACAGGTTGACATAAAAAATATGTCAACATCGGTCTCTTAAGATGTTCTATAGTGAATCTTTTTCATTGTTTTGAGTACCATCGCAGCTTTATAACACACACAAATACCCTGTTTGTGATTTAGTGATGTGTGAAAGACGGTAGTGAGGGCAAATTTTAATTAAGCTTTTTGCTCATTGTAGATTATGTCTGCTTATGTATGCACCCAAAGAGTGTATAAAATGGTATATAAAATATATCCATGCCTCTGGTCCTATTTTGTTCATCAGTTTATTTTGTTCATTAGACTCCACATGTAAGTGAGATCATATGGTATTAGTCTTTCACCACCTGGTTATTTCACTTAACATACTGTTCTGCAGGTCCATCCATGCTGTTGCAAAGGGTAAGATTTCCTTCTTTTTTTTACAGCCACATAGTATTCCATTTTGTAAATATATCAGAGCTTTTTTTGTCCACTTATCTACTGATGGGCACTTGGGCAGTTTCTACATCTTGGCTATTGTAAATAATGCTGCTATGAACATAGGAGTGCATATATTCTTTCTGATTAGTGTTTTGGGATTTTTAAGATATATTTCCAGAAGTGGGATCACTGGGTCATAAGTCAGTTCCATTTTTAGTTTTTTGAGGAAACTCCATACTGCTTCCCACAGTGGCTGCACCAGTCTGCATTCTCACCAACAGTGCATGAGGGTTCCTTTTTCTCCACATCCTCTCCAGCACAGGTCTCAGAGGGGCAGAGGGTGGGTGGAAGGATTGGAAGAGATTAATCAAAGGACATATATGCATATGTGCATGGCCCATGGACACAGATAACAGTGTGGTAAAGGCTGGGGTTGGGGCTGGGTGGAGGGGGACAAAGTGGAGGAGAAATGGGGATATCTCTAATAGTGTCAACAATAAAAAAAGAAAAATTAAGTGTATTTAATGGTATCCCAGGGGTTAGTTGGATAAGCACAAGATTGGAGTAGAAAGACTGAGTTTAGAACCTCAGTTTTACCCTTTATTAGCTATGTGTCCTAGGACAAGTTAAATAATGTCCTTGAACTTCAGTTTTCTTATCTGTAATTCCTTTAAATATAGGTTTAATAAACACAGCTTTCTTTAAGAGAAAGTATATATCAAATACACACATTTAGTTTCTGAGACCAAGGACACTTCTTTGCTTTTCTGCCTGAGATAAGCAACGCAGTCAATGGCATTTCATGACATCATGTGATTTTTAAGGGGAAAATGAAGAGAATAAATATGCATAAGCCCAAAATGAGAAAACTAAGAGTGATCCTTTCTTTATGCAGTGGTTATATCCTATCCCATAAGTGTCCTTTTCCCTGAAGTTAATATGATGGAGAACATCTTCTCCTGGACCAGCTCATTAAATAAAGCATTTTAAAGGTTATGTTTTCTTTTCTTCTTGCAGCCAAGGATTACTGCAAAGTAATATTTCCATATGAGGCACAGAATGATGATGAATTGACAATCAAAGAAGGAGATATAGTCACTCTCATCAATAAGGTAAATAAAGATTCCCTCCTGCCTTCTAAACTGTGAACTGCTTTGAGGTGTTGACTGCATAGGATAAGCTTTGTTTTAGCTCTTGAAACTCTAGGTTTCCATGGTCCTAAACTTATCAGGAAGACTCTTGTGTCTTTTCTGTTGGTCAGGCAAAACCCAGTGTACCCAGGTGAATGAATGAACTTAAAAATCAAATAGAATTGGTTTGTCTCAGAGCCAGCTGTAGATTTGCAAGGCTCTGCAGAAAACATCTGTCCCAGAAGGGCTAACCCAGAAGGCGGCCTTCCTGGCTGCAGACCTGGACTGCACAGCAGCCTGGCTGCAAAGCTCTGGGTCACAGTGTATCCAAGGAGAGACTTTAAAAAGGCGGGTCATGCTTCACAGGCAGAAGGTACTTAAAGAATGTTTGCTCTTTCAGATCAAGGACAGGTAGCATGCTTGAGAGAATTTTGCCTGTCTTGTTTGGGCTAAGAAGGTTGAATCATTTTATTATCATTATAGGCAGAGTCTTGTAAACATCCAGAGAGCTATAAAACCTGTCTGAAGTGACACAGCTTAACAGGGCCTGGGCCATGTACTGTTTATGCTTTCATGTAGTGCTACTCGCCAAGTAGATGGTTGAAAGATTAAATTATGTAAGCGATTCTTAGAATGTATGGCCTTTTCTCTGAGGTACGGAACTTTTATGATGGTCAGAGATGATGAAAAGCTGAACCGTCTTCAAGATAGGCAAGGTGGCTTTATTCTTATATCCAGGTGAGTGGCAGGGAACACGTAATTCCCCTAGCACAGGTATCATGGCTGCCTGCATTCGTGCAGGGCTGGGAAGCACTGGCAGAGTGGAGGATGCAGGGATAGGGGACAGCGGGTGGGGGTAGTGTGGGAGGTAGGCCCTGGGTCCCTCTGCTTCTGGCCATTACTGAGAGGGAATGGACCACATCTCCTGCCCCAGGACTCTCCACCTTAAGTGATCAGTTTGCTTTACCTTTATAATCAAGGAAGTTATCTTTAAGAAATAGGTACAGAGGTTGTGTTTTAAGAGCCTGAGCCAACGATGACAGACAGCTGATGACCCCAGAGCCTAAGTAGCTTGCAAAGGGTCAAATTATTTTAGGGAGAGAGCTGGCCTCCTCACCGCTCCATATGAAAGCGGTATGCTAGACAATGCCAGGGGCAGGCACCTTTCTGGAATAGCAAACTATTCCCTGCTGTGCTTATCGCTCAAGAACTCGTCCCTCTTTTTACCTGTAAATATTCTCCCCAAACTTATTGAGCTTATTTCTGTGGATCTCTGTTGGTGTTTGGTGTTTTCCATAGTGGGAGGAAATTGGAGGGGGAGGATGCTGGCCTCTTGTTTCTGCCAAGGAGGCCGGGTGGTGCATGGAGCACTTCCTTTGTTGAATCGGACCCTTAATCTAACAGTGAGGGGAGGGAAGTTGTTAAGTGGGTGTGAGGCATAATACAAATACTTGAATGAACAACACAAATACAGAGAAAGGGGAGACCACTTTCTCCTGTGATGATAAAGCAGAGAATTCAGTAGCTACCATTCTGGATAGTGGATGGAGTCGCTTTCTTATTTTTGTTTGGAGTGGGGGGAGCCTCATTTTAATTCAAAACCAGGTATATCAATAATATCTAATGAGGTTTTGGAAAGAGAAAAGCCCACTGCAGGTAGTCCCTTACCTGAACACATCTATTTCTACAGTAACATACTATTCCACTCCCCATCATTTGATTACATACAATGAGAGCGCATTCATCTTGATTGTTTCCTCCCTACCTCCATTCTGATCAAAAGAGCTTAGTCACAAAGGGACTCTCTCAGTCCCATCTACACTGCACCAGAACTTAGGGATTCTTCCCTCCTGCGTCTCAGCCACTTCCTGTCCATGGTAGAGCTAGGCTCAGCCTGGAGGCTGCTCCTCCCTGGGACTCCTCCCTCTCCTGGCACCCTCCACAGTACCTGCTCTGCAGGAGAGCCTTGGGGTGGCTGAAGATGGAGGGCCACTTCACCTCTAGCACCCTAGCCCCTTCTTTATACCATTTCATAGGGGCGCTTTGCTGATGGAACCCCTCTGCTCCAATGAAGGTTTTGAGTGACTTTCCTTTTTTGTAAAATCCAACTTGATTATGCTATACTCATTGGCCCAAGCTGTCTAGCCTTCTGGCCTTGGTTTATGTCGCTGTTCTACGTGAATGAACTCTCCCAGGATGTCCCAGTCCTACTCGTGTGTCCTCCCTAACTGGACCCAGATTGTGTTCCTGTGGCCCTGATGCCCTCTGCCTACCCATTCAGCTGAGATGTTCAGTAGCTGATAATATACCAGTCTCAACTTATGCTATTTAGGTACTCAGGCCACTTGTGAGCTTCTCACTTTAAAAAAAGTCCCTTGTGCTCCATCATTTTGTTTTTATTATTATTTTATATGGTGTATGGAATCAGGTCTCTTCATATCCTAAACTTCTGTAGGTTTTGATTTTTATTCCCATTAATGACCTAGCACTCCAGTTTGCTGGAAGCAGCATGTTACACTGACAAGTCCCACGTAGGCCATCAACTCAGAGACACCAGGGTTTGAATCACAGGAACATGACTCCTGGCTGTGAGCCTTTGGACAAGTCACTTAACCCCTCTGAGCCTCAGTTTTCTCAGCTCTACACCTGGGAGATCCTCATAGGGCTGCCATGGGGATTTGCTGGGTATAAAGTGCTTCTCACAGGGAGCGGTCTACCAGTGAGTGGTACCTGTAATCCTAGGAATTGTCACTCAACTTCAGCTGCTCTTTCTCTGATGGTGAAATGGGAGTGAAAGGGCTCTTGTGTCTGGGCCCGGTTTGCTGTTAGGATGGAACACCAGGCCAGGAAGTAGGTAACGGTGGTGAAAAGGCAACCTGAAACAGTTCAGAATTCACAATGGGTGAGTTTTCAATGAGAATTTGGAGGAAAAGATGGGCCATAAATATTTTGCCTGCTGGAAGTGGGAAAAATGGAGCCTGAGTCTATCAAACCCTGCTGACATCATAGAAGATTCTTAAATCTTCCTCTGAGTTAAGGAATCACTCATAGTTCCTTGAGATGATTGTGTGCTATTGATATTGTAAAGTGAACATTCATTGTGATGCATTTCATATGCATTTGGATGTGTGTCTTTATTGTACGCATAAGTCGTGTATGTGTCTTTATTGTGTGGATAAGTTGCGATGAAAGACCTAAATTGCTGCTCTCTGAGATCTGATTGCTTTTGCTGTAGAGATTCTCATTTTACCCCAAATTCAGTCATGTTTTCCTATCACAGTCAGTGAAGGTGGTTTCCTATTGCCCTGCTTTCAGTGCTGTGGCAGGCATCACAGGGCAGGCGCTGTGCTCATTTTTAGCCCTAGATTGTCACTTCCTGTAGATTTCTAGAAAATGAGTCAGACACCTTTACTGGGAGTGCCCTCCGCGATTCCTAAAATAATGTACCAAGACCCCAAGTATTTGTGTGTGTCCCTGGAAACTAGGATGAAATGTGGCAACCCAAATGGGTCGTTTTTTAGTTTATTTATAAAGATTTCTTGTGGATTTGGGAACATTTCTACTTGTGCAGAACACACCTGTGTTTGGTTTTTATTTCCAGTCACTCAAAAATAGCTCCTTTGTCTGTGTTCCTGCAGCTCCCACCCCTGCCTCCCTGATTCATGCCCAGAGCATGGCCGAAAGGGTTCAGAAGCCTCTGGGTCCGGTGTCCAACCAGAGAAGCTCCCAAGGGAGGGGCTGAGAGCAGCCTTAGGGTCAGGCTGGGCTCAGCTGTGATGATGGCCACCATTGAAGGGTGTCCCTTGTCCTGTCCATTGCTGCTTGACACTCAGCAAGCCGAGCTATGGAGAGAGGGACAATAGTTTTGCCCTTGGACTACAGCCTCCTGGCCTCAGAGTGATGGTGTTTTCCTCCCAGCTACTCCCATCCCAATCTGGGAGGAAGGGCTTCCCATGCGACCTGTTTATAAATAAGGGTCTTCAGGTATTCCTTATAAAAAGGATCCCCTGAGTAGTTGTATCTTTGACCCTTACTAAAGCAGACACAGCCCCTCTGTTGCTTCTTGGGTATATATGCCTATTTGACAACATCAAGATCAACACTAGGAAGGATATTATTATTGGCTAAAATGATGGAGCAGGGGAGATGGAGGGAAGGGGAAAGAGACAATATAAGCCAGTATTGATGTTCAGGGTGATACATGCACTATAAAGAAAGAAAGAGGGAACCCAGAAGATTACATACAGGTAGAAATACAGAAAAAAAGCAAACCGGCAGTTTCGCCTCTGCCTAAGGATTTATCAAACCAGGGAGCCCAAATGTTTGGAGTTACCCTACAGTGAGGGCAGAGTTAGGACTGAGTACTCATCGCCCCAGCTTCCTCCATCTCTCCCTCAGTGTGTTTTCCTCCCTTCTTTCCCAGACAACAGGTAAGCATTTAACTTAGTAACAGCTCAATCTACCTATGTGACTGCAGCTTCCCAGTGCAGGACCCTCTGGGCCACTGGCAGCAAGAGCCCAGGATGCTTCATCACCACTTCTTTCCCCCCTGAGTCTCTCCCCAGTTCAGCCTCACAGCAGCTCTGGGAATTAGGTGGCACCACGGGTGTTTGGTCCAGATTACAAAAAGAGAAACAGGTGCAGCTATAGAAGCAACTTTCCCAAGGTTCTTACAGCAAGTCAGTGGCAGAGCCAGGGCAGAGGTGTCCTCTGAGTCTGAACTCAGGGGCTGGACTGGGCAGGGCGGTACTGTCCGAACTTCCTGTGGAGCAGTCAGATGCTGGTGGTAGGTGGAGCTTAGTCACTCCCAGAGCTGACTTGTGTACCCATTGAGTCACCCATACTGCTAAATATCTAGGGCAAGGGCCTGTGGGATTTTGTTTTGTTTTGTTTTGTTTTTGGTAAACTGATGACATTATCGTGATCTTATCGGAAAACAGTATCACCACGCCATTACCCTGTCCATGTGTTTCTTGTGCACGAATTTGGTGTCCATGTTTCTGATCTCTTCTGGTCAGGATTGCCCATAACTTTCTGATTCCATTGTCAGCTCCACAGAAATGAAATGATAGCCAGTGCAGAGGAAATGATGAGCTCAGCTCAGGACTAATGTTGGTTCTTTTTTATGCCTAGAGCCCTCTCGTTCTGCTGCTTTCTTCCCCTTTCCTGCCATTGTACTCTGCCTTCCTCTTTTCTTCTGGGCCCATGTGCCACTGAGTTTTCTGCTTGCTTTTACCATTAAAAAAAAAAAAAAAAGGGAAGGGGCTGGAATCCTGAGCTCCTTACTGTGATTATATGTTCTATTGTTTTTTTCTAATGTTTATTTTCCCCTCCTGCCTCCCTTCCATTGATTCATTCATTGAAACATTTATTCATGAGGAAAATGTCTTCAGACTTTCTTGCTTCCCACCCCACAGGTAGTAAGGTTGTTTCCTCAAAGACAAGTGTCTTTAGGGATTTCAAGAAAGGTTCTTGGCTCTATGTAAGAGAACCGATCAGCTAAATAGATTGCTGACCTTGACCCTTTCTCTCTCAACTGCTGAAGCTTTTAGCAGAGCTCAAATGCTAGGATTAAATGTGGTTTCAAGGGTGAGGGGTAAATTAGAAGGTGCCACCCTGAAAATGATGATACGCTGACAGGCCCATTAGAAGGACATGTTTTATGAGTGAACAAAGAAGTTAAGCACAGGTCTGGGATCATCTGGGTTTACACACATTTGAAAAATACCAGTGTTCAGCAAATGAGTCATTTATGCCATAGGATATATTTCTTGTAATAGGGCCTGTCTTGTTAGACTGTATATGTCGTTTCTCAAGACAGAAGTCACAATATATCTCCTCTTAGGAGCATTAGCAATCCCAAGGAATACATTTTGCTGTTTTATCTTCCTCTTTCAAGTCAGTGGCACAGTGGGATGGTTGAGAAGAATCCTCATACCATAGTGTATTTGATCAAAACTTCCTCACTGAGCTTGTGCATCTTCACAAACATGCAGTTTTAAATTAGATGAGGATGGTCCCTGACTGGTGTGGCTCAGTGGATTGAGCGCCACCCTGTGAACCAGAGGGTCGCCGGTTCAATTCCCAGTCAGGGTGCATGCTTGGGTTGCGGGCCAGGTCCCCAGTTGGGGGCACGTGAGAGGCAACCACACATTGATGTTTCTCTTGTTCTCTTTCTCCCTCCCTTTCTCTAAAAATAAATAAAATATTTTAAGAATAAATTAGATGAGGATGGGAAATGTAGGACTTGAGATGGGAGAACACTTCTCTTTAGTTACTCATTCAAAACAATGCCAGCCCAACAATTTTGATGGTGGTAATTGCAGATTTTTCTTAGGCAGATGAGTTACAGTTGCTGCAGATTCCCAGCTCCACATGTGGCCACAGATTATATAACTGTCAAAAGGAACCCTGTGTTTGTTCAGCCTAACTGTCATCTCTCTCCAGAGTGCTGTGCTTTACTGGCAGGACATCCGCAATCCTTGTGACAGCATCTTAGGATACTTTTTTCCTGCCACACAGAGAAGAATCTGCAGGTACCATGTGGAATTAGAGAAACCCCCTTTGTGCCCATTTTCTGTTTCCAGCCTTTCTATTTGTATTGTATTACCCCAAGAGGGCTGTTGTGATGATGAGATGAAGTGATGTGGCTGAAAGTGCTTTAGAAATGTAAAAAGTTCAACTATAGTTATTGCTGCAATGAGTTATTGTAGGAAGAAGAAAAGACAAATGTTCAGTGACTGGAAATTCTTTCTTGGCATTTGAACTGTCCTGAACGTAAGGTCAGTACTCACCCTGAAGTTCCCCTTCATTATTTAACTTCTGTTACAATAAAATAATTTATTATAGTTGTATAGTCCCCATCTTGTTCGAGTGCCTCAAAGTTTTTACACTCACATTTGCATTTTGTGAAAATACAGTTTCCGAGAGAGCAGTTGGCATGGGATGTACTTTTAAGCAGTACTTTAAAATTATATAAATAATGCTCTTGGAGAAAAACTGAGAACAAAACAGACAAACGCAGAGAAAAGTCAAAGTCATCTGTAACCTCACCACCTTCAGATCCCTCTCTAAATATTCGAGCTATATTCTTCCAGACTTTCTGTACACACACACCCACAACACAAACACTTCAAAATAAAATACAGTCATATCATACACACTATTTTTAACTCTCTTTTTCCAAAATATATCATGCCTATTTTTGGCAGCAAGGTTAAATGGTTCCTTAGCATTCTAATGTATGGAGTACCACAATCCTCTTCTTTTTCAAAGATTTTTTACATTTATTTTTAGAGGAGGGGAAAGGAGGGAGAAAGGGTGGGGAGAGAAACATCGATGGGCCAGAGATACATTGATAAGTTGCCTCTCACATGCCCCCAGCTTGGGAGCTGGCCCACAAGCCAGGCATGTGTCCTGGCTGAGAATTATACCAGCGATCTTTCAGTTTGTAGGCCGGTCCTCAATCCACTGAGCCACACCAGCCAGAGCCACACAAGCCTCTTTTATATTTAGCTTGCTCCTGGCTTTCCCCTATTTTAGATGCTGCTGCACAAAATCACCACCTTGTTTGTACATCCTCGTGCACATAATTGTTTCTGCCACTTTCTGCTACTTGTGTAACCTTGGGCAGGTTAATCCATCTGTCAGTGCCTCAGTTTTCACGTCTGTGAAATGGGGGTGATGGTCATGGCTACCTCCTGGTGTGGTAAAGAGTAAATGAGTTAAAGTTGGTAAAGCACTTAGAATGCCTGGCTCATAGTGAGTGCCATATAATTGCTAGCAGTTATTTCCTGATGTTAGGTTGCTGAATGTGATGCTGCCTCAGTGCCTTTTAAAGGCGTGTAAGCGATGTTCTGAGAGGCTGTGCCAGGTTAGTCTCCCCACAGGAGTGTATGCCAATAGATTCCCCTGTCCTTGTCATTCCTAGATATTGTCATTTTTTCTAATATCTGCTAATCTGATAACCATTCACATTTTTTAAATGATTACTCAAGTTGAAAATTTCATGTGTAATTTTCCAATTGATTTTTATAAAAATACTTATATTCATGATATTAACGTATCATCTTCCACATTACAAATATTTTTTCATAGTTTATGATCCATGGAGACATTTGAGAAAATGTCATTAAAAATAAATATCCTTTAGACTTAAATTTCCCCCATTTTATAGTTAACTATACAGTGCAGTAAAATTCATCCTTTTAAGAATAGTTTTACTTAAGGCTTTTATATTGTAGCCCTAGTTGGAATGGGTAGCCAGCTATTAAATGCAATCCATTTCTGCCTTCCTCAGGGCTTTCAGAGTTTCTATTTAAGGCTTCTGTCCTTACAGTATTTTTTATAGTGGCATTCAGAGAACCCCTGAGGTTCTGCATGGATGTGTATAAAGATCCTCATATCTTAGAACAGGGCTTGGCAAACTTTTTCTGTAAAGGGCCAGAGAATAAATATTTTAGGTTTTGTGGGTCATATGGTGTCTGTCGCAACTCTGCGAAAGCAGTCACAGATGTAAATGAATGGACATGGCTGAGTTCCAATAAAACTTTATTTATAGACACTCAGATTTGAATTTTGTATAATTTTCACATTCCTTGAGATATTCTTTTGATTTTTCAAAACCATTTAAAAATGTAAAAACTATTCCTAGCCTGTGGGCTGTACAGAAATAGATAGCAGGCCAGATTTGGCCCAGGGACTATAGCTTGCTGGCCCCTGAAATAGACTATCTAGAAACACACCCATAAAATTGCAGTCAATTGATTTTCAACAAAGGTGCAAAGAAAATTTAAGAAAGAAGGATAATCTTTTCATGAAATGCTTTTGGTGCAACTGGATACCCACAAACAAAACAAGTGAACCCTAACCTAAACCTAACACATGATGCAAATATTAATGCCAAATGAACCACAGACCTACATGTAAAACATAAAAAGTTATTTACGAACACAGGAGAAAAGAGTTCTTACGCATCATGCCAAAAGCACAATCTATGAAAGAAAATACTGCTGAATTGGACTTTGGCAAAATGAAGAACTTTTGCTCTTCAAAGATACTGTTAAGAGAATGTTGTTGGTTGGTCCATGTAATTGCATGAATTGCAAAGACCTTGGTTTGGTTCTGAGTCTTCCTGCGAATGTCCTGTGGAATACAAGACCATGAATCTCCATATCAGAGCCTTTTCCTACCCTCCTACCCGCTTGCCCCTGCGCCCCTTCTCCCCCAAGGTAGCGAACAAATGTAACTACACTCCACCAGTCAGGCCTGGACTGTGTTGAGCAGCCTGAGGGCCTGGATTGGACCTGGGAATTGTATTTTTCACTGCACAGGCCTACAAGTGAAATTTGCTGAGTATAGGGAAAAAAAGGCTCCAAGCAAATTATTATTCCAGGAAAGAAGTTTTCCTAATAGAAACATTTAAATGTAGATTTGTCTGGTAAAGAATAGAGATAGAAAGTAGTAATTTAGGCATTTACCAATAGTGGCTGCAACTGGCTTAGATGTTTTTGACCTTCATAATAATCATGCCTATGTTCTTCACCTGTTATTCCTTCCCAGCGCTAATCTATGAAATGAAGATACTCCTGAACCTTCACCCCCAACCTCATCCTTACCTCATCCTCTCAGTCACTCTCCCTACCTTCTTCGTGTCTCTTAGAGGTGGTGCAGGAACTATGAAAATCTGTTAAAACATAACAAAAAATGCTTCATTTTTTTTTTGTTTTGATCCTCACCTAAATACATTGGTTTTTTCATTGATTTTAGAGAGAGAGGAAGGGAGAGAGAGAAAAACAATGATGAGAAAGAGAAGCATTGATTAGTTGCCTCCTATATGCCCAGATTGGGGATTGTACATGGCTGGACCAGGGATCGTACCCGTGCCCTGACCAGCACCAAACCCACAACCTTTCAGTTATGGGACAATACTCCAACCAACTGAGCCATGCTGGCCAGGGCACAAAAGATGCTTTATAATTGCCAGTGTCTTTGTCAATGAAGCAATTTTTTTTATTATATCTACTCTCCTTTTAATGGAAGAAAAGCATGTGTTCAAATATAGTATCAATACAGTTCTGTAAACATAAATGAAAATGAAAATTCAGCTGTAGGATGTACATCCTTGAGAGGCAAATTGTGCCATTAGCTATGTGCTCTGGATAAGCCGCAGGTGCCATTAGAAACAGCTTTTAAGATTTAGCATTAAATGGTCATGTGAATGTAAATGACCTAATAAGTAGAAAATGAGAAAGTTCTATGAAAACATTGTTACATAACTTCAAATATTTGATCATGTTTACCTGAACAAAAAATTGTCAAAGTGCTACCTTAGTGATTTGCATTTTGTGTATGACTTGTTTTCATGCCCTTATATGTTACTGTCTCTTGTCATGCTTAACCAGATTACAAATACACAGGAAAAGTCCTCTCTGCAAACATTTCCTTTTCTCATGCTTACTGATTTTTGAAGTGGATTTATGGGGGTAGGAAGTCTTTCATTCTACTATTACAAAAAGGGTAAACACATAAACATTTCCTGAGAGCTAAGATTATTTAAGCTGCAAAAATGAGATAATAAAATGAGTAAGCAATTCGTGTATACCGTTGTGTACAAACTATACGGCTGTGCCCCATGACTCCAGGAGATGCCCAATATGAATGGGGGCCTTGGAGCTGGGCCAATATGGCTATAGCTGTTGGCTGCTGTTCTCTGAAGAGGTTGTAGGAGAGGCATTTTTTTCTAAGAGGGAAACAGGGTGTGAGCACTGTGACCTTCGGGGCATCTGCTCTGTATGGTCTCCTATGAAAATCCCTTTGGTCCTTCCTGATTCCTGCCTGCAGCCTCCCCTAATGCCTGTGGAAGGAAGCTCTGTTCTCTTTCTGGGGCCTCAGATTTGGTTTCGGCTTTTTTCTCATTTCTTAGTGACGTCTAGACTCAAAGGTTACTTCTATAGCATTCCCTAGCCACGTGTTAGGAATGGATTATAGGAGTGTAGGATTGTGATCTCCCCAGCTCTCCAGGGTGGATGGAAAGGGCTTTGGGTGGTTGGAATGCCCCTCTGGGCTGATGGCCTCTAACAATGTTTAGCCTCCAGCAGTATGTCATCAAAATATTATCGTTTTATAGGTGTGCCATTATCTAAAAAGGATTGGATGGCACTAACTTACTGCATGTATTTAACTTTCCCATATAAAGATGTTTAACAATGACTCTACTTTCCTTAGGGAATAGTTCACCTTCCCTGTTAGAGAAGGGTACGTATGACTAGCAAGGGAAACTAGAGGATAATTAAAAACCTGTGTATGTATCTTCATTTCAGAAATTCTTTCTCTAGGACTTCTTTTGGGAATTAGACCTTGAAATAGCTCAGACTTTTAAAAATAGAGCTTATAAAGTTCTATTATATCTAGAATAAAATAAACTTATTCTAATTAAATAAGCCATTTTTAAATGAGAATATAACTTCCGGTTGTGCCCATGATACAGTAAAGGTTATTAGACTTAACTGCCTGCCATGGGCAGCTTTAAAATTGGATAAAATACATGAAGCAGTTGTTTCAGGCATTGGACAACACACAGCCCAGGGATGTGATGCTTGAGAGAAGAGAAGCACACAGTGAGTTCCACATCAACCCTGGTTTTTTGCCTGGGGCTCAGTTTTAGTTTTTAGCACAGGGCAGTAGCCCAAACAGAGAACAGAAGACACATTGGGTAGAGGAAACAAATTGTAATTCAGGACTGCCAAGGTGGCTGGAATTTTCAGGGCAGGGAACTTGGGAGGAGTGAGCTGTACACAGAAAGAGCTCCAGAAAGGCTATTGATAGGGGCCCTTTCAGTCTTTGGCCAGATACTAAGCTGTATATCAATAGGGTAAGATTCTACCAGGCCTGGAGGAAAATAAGTACAGGGAGTGTGGGGGTTGGGTGGGCTGTGAGCTGAGTGTGTATCTCAGAGGTCACCAGTGATGGGGGAGATTGGCGTTCTGGCCAAGAAGAATAGAAAAACCTTGCTGAACATGTCTGGTATCCAATTGAGAACCAAAAAAGGGCAGCCATAGGAACAGTACTCCACTAGACCTATCCTAACAAAGCCTAACCAAGCCCTGACAACTGAGGCTGATCTGCAGGTAACTTGCCCACCATAACAAAACTCAACGCTCTTAGAAGGAAGACAACAAAATCCAGTCTATCAACAATATAACATGCACAGTTGTTAAGAACATACAATCATAAATTATTAGCTATATGAAGCAGGAAAATGTGAGGTACAGTATAAGTAGCTTATAGGTAGTCTTTACATGAGGGCATTTCTGAATATTAATGCTCCTTGACTTATGATGAGGTTAAGTCTTGATAAACCCATCATAAGTTGAAAAATATTACAATACATTTAATACACCTAACATACAGATATCATAGCTTATCTTAGCCTACGTTAACTGTGCTCAGAACACTTCCATTACTCTACCGTTGGGCAAAATCATCTCACACGATGCACACACTGTAGATTACCAATTGTTTACCCGCATGATCGCATGGCTGACTGGGAGCTGCAGCTCACTGCTGCTGCTGAGCATCATGAGAAAGTATCAAACCGCATATCGCTGGTCCAGAAAAAGGTCAAAATTTCCAGCACATTTTCTACTGAATGCATATCAGTTTGACACCATTGTAAAGTAAAAAAATCAAGTCGAACCATTGAAAGTCGAGGCCTGTCTCTGTAATTTTTGGGCATCAGTACATGTTTCAATTAATATTGGCACGACCAAAAGAAAGCTTGATTACTGATGTTTTTGTATTACCCATTTTTTTTTTTGTTACCAGTTTTACAATATGTAAAATGAAAACATCGGAAGATGAGACAGCAAAACTTGTATGTTATTGTCCAATAAAAAGCCTGGATTTTTAAAAACAAGTAGATGAACTCTTTGAGGTCATAACTTACCAGTGTCACAAAACCATTAATGACTGCCTGAGCCCCCATGACCCTAGGATGTTGACATTTGGAGTGTAACATATTCTTGAAGGGACTTGTCCCTGGCCTGTCTCCTTGGCTTCCCTCATTAATTGTGGTCTGCCAGGCATTTCTGCTGACACTGAGATAGACCATAGTTTTCTTCTTTACCCTGTGACCTCATAAACTGTGCACTGATGAGCCTGCTTTAGTAACTGGGTTATGGGGATGTTGGAAATTCTGAGCAGAAATCCCAGCCAAGCCGAATAATTGCATCTCTTGGGGAGGTGTTAACAGAGGCCGAGCTGAGTGCTCCTGGGCTCTGGCTTCCATGGATCTTTCTCTCAACAGCCCCCCTGAAGCTCTGTGCAAGAAGGCGTTCATTAGTAAATATTAAACAGCGCTTTCCGTATTGCTGGTGGGATGCTGAGGATGTGAAATCCCCTCAGGGCACCCTGAGGCTCACTTAACAGCCATACCAAAATTATACTCACTTTCTCCATGAATGATATCTCAGTCATCACAGAAGGTCATGGAAAACAGCCAGCACAGTGGATAACCTTTGGGAAATTGGTACTAGGAAGTGTGGGGACAGCTGACTACCAGAAGAAGCGACTAAGTAGAGTGCTATTCTTTTTCATTTGGACCAGCTTAGCAAACCCATTTTCATTTTCTCATTTTTTGGCTTGATACGTCCATTTCTCAGCTGTATGCTCCTGTCTGAACTCAAATAGGGCACTTATAATGATGCCTCAGAAAACATTGCCTGCCTTTTGGAGGTACTTTTAAATTGTTACCACAATTATCAACAAATAGTAAATTCAGTACAGACCAACAGATAAGCCTGGTCATGTAGATGAAGCATTCTTGTGCAACTAATTTATGTCTGCCTCTTCCTCTTCAACTTGACCTCACTTCTAATGTTGGAAATTGAGAGTAGTAAGTTAATAGTCTGGGGGAAGATTAGGCCATCCATCAGTTTATCCATTCAGCCAACATTTAGTCAGACTGTACATTTGTCAGGCACTGTGCTACAAAGGTGATTACAAAGGTGTAAAGATAAGACCCTTATTTTCAAGGAGTGTACCATTTTTGAGAATCAAAGTGTGATCTGTGGTCCAGCAGCATTGATATCACCCAGGGACCTGTTGGAAATGCTGAATCTCAGACCTATCCCAGACCTAGTGAATCCAAATTGGCATTTTGACAAGATCCCCAAGTATATATAGCATTCACACTAAAATTTGAGAAGCAGTGGTTTAAATCATTGATTCTCAACCTGTATGTTAGAAGGACCTTTAAAAAGCGCTGACTTCCTGGTCCTGTCCCCCACTATAAATGGATTTAATGGGTGTGGGGGTGTAGCCTAGGCATTAAGATTTTTAAAAATTCCCCAGTGATTCTAAATGTGCAGCCAGGTTTGGGAAACACGATATATATATATATATATACCTCCTCACTCGAGGACATGCCCATTGCTTTTAGAGGGGTGGGGAGAGAGAGATGATAGAGAAACATCGATCAGTTGCCTCTTGTATGCACCCTCACTGGGAATTGAACCCACAACCTTTTGGTGTACAGGACAATGCTCCAACCAACTAAGCCACAATGGCCAGGGCTAATATGTCATTTGGTACTCTTAACAAAACAGAGCTTGAGATGTTGTGACTCATTCTATTTTTTTAACCAATATATAATAAGCCAGGTGACAAGTTTGTCTCTTTTAAAGATTTGAAGTGTCCAGACTACCAGCAGACGCACCAGGGCTCCCTGGTGATTTCCTGCTGACAGGTTGTATGTATATTGGAGTAGCTCTTAGCTGGTCCCCGTCAATATATATCTGTGAAGGGAAAGAACACTTCAGCCAAGTTTTCCAGGGCCCCTGTGGCAGGATCAAGCCGACTCAGGCATGGCATTGAGGTCTGAGTAACGCCTCCTTCCTCAGACACACCCTGAGGTCCTGGCATCCCTCCCCTCTACCCTCCTCCAAGTGTATGAACTGCTGCCAGGGGGTTTCGCCTGAGGATGGTGCTGGGTCACATGACAAATGACATGTGAGCTTAATTAAGAAGCCTTTCAAGCTACATTATCCCTCAAGATCTCTGGGACCAGTCCATAGAATCACAGTAGTGACAGTAACAGTCACCAGAAATCCTGTTGCTCTTTACACCTTGCGAAGATTTTCATGTATATGAATAAACTGAGACCCAGAGTTTTTATCACTAATGGACCAAGTATGTATCAGATGGCCTAAGTTTCCTCTCTTCCCTCTCACTCTTGGGTGAGATATCTTGGATCACCCAAGATAGTACAGAACATAGAGGTTGGAGTACAGCACACCTCAGGCTGTGCATATTTATTCCTTAAAAAAAAAAATCATTTGCCCTGGCTGTTGTAGCTCAGTGGATTGAGCACAGGCCTGTGAACCAAGGATTGTGGTTCGATTCCCCATCAGGGCACATGCCTGGGTTGCAGGCCAGTTCCCAGCAGATGATGCACGAGAGGCAACCATACATTGGTTTCTCTCCCTCTCTCCTTCCCTTCCCCTCTAAAAGATAAATAAATAAAATGTTTAAAAAATCATTTGTATCTTACAAGGAAAAATAGCATATTTTACTCTAAAGTCTGCCTGGTAATGAAGCATAGCGAAACATTTTGGCCATTTTGAGGACTTGATCATAGAAGAGTGAGCATTCTATGTCAGCAATAGAATTCTTTCCATACTCCCAACTCGATGAGAGTCCAGGTTTACTTTCCTCTACTTTTGTGCTAAGAGAGCTTGTTTCTGTATCATCATTCTTCTGGAAGCTGTCATCTACATGCTGCTCTTTGACTCTTTCCCACTGAAAACTCCCGCTTAATTCACCTGCCTACACTGCCCTTTCCTCATCCTTATTGGACTCTCAAAACCCGCCCGGGTAACCATCATCTTAGGTTATGCCTATGCTTCTGGTGTAATTATTTATAGCGTCCCAGGTTTGGAAATACATGGTCACCCTAAAATCTTCTAGTAGTTTAGCCACGCTTTCTCCTCAGTGGTCAGCTATTGCCTCACTGTCTTGCCTTCACCCACCTCCAGCCATCCTCCTTAGGGACATCCATGTCCACCCTGATGACATTCTGGCCTCACGGATCATTAACCACCTGCCCCTCAATTCTGCCCTTGTCACGCATGGGTGCCATCCTGGCTCACCCCACACATCACTGTTCAATAGACATTGTTTGGGAATCTTCTGAGAGTCAAGCACTGCCTTTACTCTACGCCAGCGAATTTTAGCCAGTGTGCTGCAAGAATTTTTAAAACATGCAATAGTTTTCGATTCCCAGTCAGGGCACATGCCTGGGTTGCAGGCCAGGTCCCCAGTGGGGGCCATGTGAGAGGCAACCACACATGGATGTTTCTCTCCTTCTCTTTCTCCCTCCCTTCCCCTCTCTCTAAAAATAAATAAATGACATCTTTTAAAAAAACTGCAATAGCTGACTATTTAGTCAGGGACACTGACCTCTTTTCTCTTAGATTGTCAAATTAAAAAATACAGCCAACACAACAATATCCATCCAGTGTGAATGAATCAAAATTATACCTATTATTTTGTCAGATTGACAGAAAGTATATTTTGTGTTGTGCTGCAGAATTTTAGTAATTAGCTTATATGTGCCATGAGGTGAAAAAGATTGAAAATCACTGCTCTAGGTACCAGTTCTTGAATACTCTCTTCTGTGACCTACTCTTTGTCTTCCCTTTCTTCACACTTAGTGATCTTGCCCTTAACCTTTCTCATTGCCTCAGTTCTTGTCCTCATTCTCTCTTCCCAGGCTATCCAGCTTGTCTGCGTCCCACTTGTTTTGAAATCCAGCCTAGCACTCTTGCCAGTACGTCTGTGCCATGTCATCCACTGTGTATGTGTCTCCCACTAGGCTCTGAGCTTGGGCATGCCACAAGGACACAACGATTTTCTTTTTCCCCCTGAGTCCCTCTTTTATCCTGCATATTTCACGTTCTCAGTAAATAAATGGCATTTGCTGTTCTTTTACATTTTGGGAAGCACAGTCCTCATCCTAATAATTCTCTCTTCCTCTCTGCCATCAAAGACTAGTTGTTTTGTCTGGTTTGTTGAGGAGGACTTAATTTCACTTCTCATTTTGCTGTCAAAATTGTTTCTGTTTCCCTTAAATTAGCTTCTTTTGCTACGGAAAAAAAAAGCCTCCATCCTCTGTGAGTCTGCATCCCACTGCGGGCATGTTGACCCTGTGGCTGTTTTCTGTCCTGCGACAGGCTTCCGTTTGCACTTTTCTTAATATTCTAAGTCACGTTGGCAGTTTTTTTCTCTGAATGCGCTTATCTCATCCAGGAGCCTTGTGTTTGTTCTTATACTCATCAGAACAATTAGGTTGTATTCTATCTTGTTCTTTCCCTCTTTTACCTTGAATTATGCAATAATTAGCACTGTTAGTGTTTTCCTTAAGAAGCAAAGCATAGATGAGCCATGTAAGCCATTCACCACTGACGGGAGAGACAATAATTATGTCACATGCACTGTTTTCCCCTGTAGGCATGCATCGATCCTAAAGTTATTCTGAATATGATTTTGCTTATTAAAATGTTCATTGTTTTTTCTCACATACGAAGCAAAAGGCTTCATTACAGTGCTTCTTGGGTTGCTCCTTATATAAGGCTAAGGTGAAGCATGGATTTGCACCATTTACAAAGTCTGAAAGAAAGTCTTTTTAAAAAATATATATTGGGTTTAGTTTATAGAGACTTCAAGTGTACAATTCTATGGTACAATTCTGTCATCTGTATATCTCACTGTGTGTTCACTACCCAAAGTCAAATCGCCCTTTAAAAGAAATGTGGCACTACACAATATTTGGGTGCCCTTTATGGACATAATTCTGTACCAAATGATCGGAAACGAATGTGAAGGAAGTCCAGTCTCACATAAGCAAACCCTTCACATGTGAAAAGATTTAAGATTATTTGAAAAGCTATTAATGATTCTCTCATGTTTGGCACCAGAACTCTTGGCTGATACCTGCTACCAAAAAGGATCTTATGTAATATTGTATGTCTGTCTTTCATGTGAATCTCTGAGCTCCCTAGGGCAAGGGATCATGTTTAATGTTCATTGCTTGCAGATGAACTTAAGTATATTTTACATTTAATAGATCTGTTGAATTGAATATTGTGAAGTGCAAATTAACACACTTATGAGTGTTATAGATAAAGCATTCATCACAGTCACCTTCCTACAGGTGTGTTTCAAGTGGGTTTTGAAGATGAGAAGGACCTGTCTACAAAAAGAAGAGGAAAAAATATGCGCTAGGCATTTCCACAGAAGCAGATCCTTGTAGCTGAAAACAATTTCTAACAATTAGTAGTAAACAAATTCCAGCCCCATCAACTTTTCTGGTATTGTTCATGATATGACATCTCGAGGTTGGAAGAGCCTCAGAGGCTACCATCCCATCCTGTCACCACCACCCCCATTCATGAATCCCTTCTTTAGGGTCTGATGCTAGGTTGTCTAGGGGGTGTGATAGGATCAGGACCAGAATACTTACCTGGACTTCTCATTGCCATTTTCCAGGGAAGATAAGCATACTGTCATGTTGGAAGTCTTTTGAACCTTGTATTGTTGTGGGTAAATCTGAACTTGATTGCTTCAAGTATCTGTTTTGTGGTGTTGGTTGGGACTAGAATTTAGAGCCTGTGATTAAGGACCCATTGTGCAATGGGCCGGGGGTAGAAAGCAGAAAAATCAGATGTGTTCCTCTTCGTGATGGGATATGTGCTCTAGAAAGGCACAAGTGAGATACATAAGCCATGGCCTCCAGGGCCCAAGAGCCAAGTCCTAGGCCAGCTGCACATCTTTTGCTTGAGCCCTCCTGGCCCCTTCCCCAGCCCCATGGTGTTGTGGAGGACCGTGAGTAGGTCTCTCCATGAGCCCTGAGCATGGTCTCCTCACTTTCTTAAGCATTTCCCATTTCAGGTGTATTTTTTTAAACCCTTCACTCATTTTCAGCTTTAGCTAGAAGTTGTTGATATAGTCTGAGGATCAGATTGTTACTCAAAGATGCTTCCTTGACAGTGGTGTGTATATTGTACGTATACTGGGCAGGAAGAAATGCCCAAGTGAGGAGGTTTCCCGCAGGCCAGGTGGCCCTTGGATTGGAGCAGCAGATGTGGAATTGGACCCAGAGGACAAATGCAAAATAGGTTATAAAACTGGAACAAATCAGATTTCCAACCAATTGGATATGGGGAAAACTAGGAGTGGTTTTGTGGCATAAAGAGAACCAAGAGGCTGTGGCGGTCAGGATGGAAGCTTGACAAAGGCCAGCTCTTGCTCTCTCCCTAGCACCTGGCACAGAGTCAGCACTTAGTAAATGTTTGGCGAGTGAATGAACAACATAGGGATTATTCAAAGGGAAGCAGGTTTGATCTGGAAGAAAAAAAATGTATTAATAGATTTACTCATTTATTTGGTAAATAAACATTGAGTTCTGTGAAGTGGGGGAAGGGCTTTTCATGATGACAATTGCGTCCCATCCACATCAAAATGGGAAGGTGAAGGACAGTTGGTGCCTTAATGAGCTTGCAGAAAGTATGATATTTCTTATGCTTGGCTGAGCGTCGGAAAGCCCTCTTTCATTTCGACAAGCTTCGTGACAAGCTAATCAAAGAGGACATTTCTGCATGTGATATTTTCTAAGCCACGTTTGCAGTGAATGGGATATTTTTATTTCAGTAAAGTTAAAATGAAGAAAATACATACCTTTCAATATTTAAAGGGGGAGAAAAAAGATCTTTTGATTCAGGGCATCGAAAAGCAGCAGCAGGTTTTGAGTCCCAGCCAGAAGCTCTAGCACACTTAAGCTTTTGTTCTGCCCTCTGACTTTGGGGTTTGTGCTGACTGAGCCTTAGTAACCATTGTCACATGGATAGTGGCCTCAAGGAAAGGGCCCTCGTTCTCTCTAAAAGGGATGTCAGACCTCTCTAAGCATGCTTGCCCCATTTTTCACTCTCTGCTCTCCTGTTTTTTAGGACTGCATCGATGTAGGCTGGTGGGAAGGAGAGCTCAACGGCAGACGAGGCGTGTTCCCTGATAACTTTGTGAAGTTGCTTCCACCGGACTTTGAAAAGGAGGGGAATGTAAGTCTTTGTGGCTTTTGGTTGCCGTGCTGCGCGTGCTGTTGGAATTGTGGCTTCCCTGTTGGGACTTGGGATGTCAGGTGGGGGAAGTTTGGTATACCATTGAAGAACACTGACGTTTTAGTGTGATGAACCCAGGTTTTGTGTCCTTGGCTGTCCGTGTGACTGTGAACAAGTTTGTTAATTTCAACAAGCCTCAGTTTCCTCATCTGTCAGCTGGCATCAGTGATCCTAATTGTAGGGTTGCTACGTGAATAAACAAGATAATTTATGTAAAGTACTGTGTATATTACCTACAGATTCAAGCATCCATATAAATGGCAAGAACCCTTGGGTGCTCCATTTGGTAAATGGGCTTCCAGCATCTACGTAGCAGGTCCTTGGGGGTCATGAAGTAGCCAGTATTGTGGAAGTGACTAAAAAAATACATTGTGAAGCTAAGGATGCAGCATGAGGCCTGCTAATCTTATACTGTGTGTGTGTATGCATATATATGGACATGTATGCAGACATCCCTCTGGTCCGATATATACATACCTCTGATCTGTGCTTTCTTTTACTGTTTGGGGACCCATTATATGATGCCATTGTTTAAATGAGCCAGTTCATCTTTGTTTGCCTCACTTCAGGTGTATTGTTTTTCTGCTGTGTTATAAAAAAATGTTGAAAAGTTAGAAGCACTTTATGTTATAAGGGGGCAGCAATTTGGTCTTATCCATCCTGTTCTGCACCTCAGGGCTCTTTACTCAGACTTTCACAAGACTTCTTCCTGCCTTTCTTGGCTTAGGTCCTCTTCATGCCCTTGAGGGCTCTGTTACTGAAACATGAACTTGACTCATCACCATTCCCAAGGAGCTGAGGTTCGGGAAGGATAGCTATGATACCGGAGGATTGTTTACCAAGGACACTAAACAGCATTGATGGCATATGTGCTGCTTAGATGAATAGATGTAATTGTTCTAGAAGCTAGATGGTGTTGGTGCCTACCAGGATTATGCCCCGTAAATTGTTAGATTGATTTGAAGCCTAAGGTCACACCCTTGAGACTTTTTGTAGCTTAGTTTCTTGTATTGTTTAGCTGAAGAATGTTCTGTTCCACATCTGTTATTCTGTCTTGGAATTGAGTTTGGGGTCCAGAGAATGTAGATTCTGCTTCCTGATATTTTCTAGATCCTTGATACTTATTGCTAGTTCATGAACCACACTTTATCAGTTTGTTAGAAATACTCAGGCCCTGGCTGGTGTGGCTCAGTTGATTGAGAATGGGCTGTGAACCAAAGGGTCACCAGTTCGATTCCCAGTTGGGGCACATGCCTGAGTTGCGGGCCAGGTCCCCAGTGAGGGCCACCTGAGAGGCAACCACACATTGCTGTTCCTCTCCCTCTGTTTCTCCCTCCCTTCCCCTCTCTCTAAAAATAAATAAATAAAATCTTTTAAAAAAAAAAAGAAATACTCAGACCCCACCCCAGACCTGGTACATCAGATCCTGCATTTTAACAAGATCCTCGGGTGATCTGTCTTCACATTAGCGTTGGAGGTACTGGTCTAGAAGCAGTTATCTTTTTAAGTAATGACAACCCCAGTTTCCAGTTCCCAACCATTTTTTAGGAGGGAAATAAATTCACAGAACAGAGAAGAGCTGACCATTTGGTAGAGAAATTTTCCACCAAATAAAAATCACTTGAGCCTTTTTTACTGATGACAGTCTATCACAGTGGCGGGTTATCAGTTGCCAGAATCATCCCTGACAAAAACAGATGCTAACGCTTAGTCACAACTACATAGTAAATGTTTTGAAACAGTAAGACGCAGGAATGAAGTTTGGCAAATGTTTAGAGAGGATACTGCTTGTGAGTCTAGGCTGTAGCATTTGATACACCTTGGCTTGAATCCTGGCTTTGTCACTTACTTGTTCAGTTCAAGGCCAACTCATTGAATGTCTCTAAGCCTCAGTATTCTCATCTACAAAACTGTGAGAACAATTGTACCTCCCTTGTTGAACTCTTGAGATTATCTGAGATGATGCATATGAGTTCCTTAGCACAGCACCTGGTAGTTAGTAAACATCCCATACATGTGAACTGTTGCAGTCTTTGTAATTACTATTACTACAAGTATGGGAAGGCTCCAGCTAAAGCTCCGCAGTAATGATAGAAGCCTGACTCTGGTTCTTTTTGCTTCAGCTGGTCAACTCAACACAGAATTATCTTGGTGTCTTGGTGAGCTTCCCTGGGAATCAGATGAATCTAAGAAATCTAGTGCTTTATAATAAATATTTGTAGAGACTAGTGAGCACAGAATGGCACAATCTTCATGTTATTTTGTATATTTTTTTCAGACAATTATGACAATTATGTTTTATGACAATTATGTTTTATTTCATTCATTCAATCTGTGTTTGCTAGGTCCCTTCTGTGGGCTGGCTACCAGGCTATCTGATGGGAAGTGAAGAGTACACATGGTCGCTGCCCTTGTGAGCTTAGAATTAGGCTGTAGGTCTTCTATTCAGGGCTGTAGAAACCTGCCACACCTTTCCAAAAGGACGTGAGGGTGGGCCTTCCCCAGGGAGTGGAGGCAAGGGGACCATCCACAGTACCCATCTCACCCTTCTCACGAACCTCTGCAAGCCTGAGAAAAGGTGGTCATGTCCTGAAGCATTTGAAGGCCAACACCTTCATGGTGATGAGCAAGTATGTTGCCTTACTAGACATTTACCTCCTTGTTGGTTTTGACTGAGGTAATATGATTTTGAAGACGAAGGTAGAGTCTAGATCATTCTTTTAACAAATGGGCAAAGCCTGTGGTTGCCTACATGATGGCACTGTGCCTTCTAGTCCGCAGTCCTATTTCTGTGGGCAATAACTTTACTCAGGTGAGAGAGGCTCCATGGCATACTTTTCTAGAAGGTCTGCTTTTTACTTAAGGTATTAAGGGAAGTTTTCCACTCAGAGTGAAGTTGTCAGCCATAGGTGGACTCACATTGGCTTGCTCACTGAGGCTTGCATGCTTTTTCGGGACCCCAATGGGCATCTCTCCAACCTGAAACAAGCAGCCAATATCTCTTTGACAGGTGTTTTAATCTTGTTGTTAAGAAGCAGAAAATCCAGTTTTAGAGAAACAATAGCCATACCTGTCAGACAAAGTAATACCTACAGCTGAGAAGTGATTATATAATGTGACATTTAGCATTTAGAAAATTCAAAGCACCGCATCCTTTTTCATGCTTTCTGGCCTATCAAACCAGCCAACCAGCTTGGCATTGGTTGTTACACCAGCCTTTATTGCCGCACCCAGAGTATTGGTGAGTTAGTGATGACAATGTGACTAGAGCTGGGGCTGTCGTTTGCTGAGTTGACTGTGTAAAGATGATTAGAATCATTAACACAAAGGCACTATGTGAATGGCAGAGTCTGAAACATTATTCTGCCACCGGTTTCAGCAGATGTCATCTTATCTTGCCAGTGGCTGGGGTTGCAGTCATTCACCCAGAAAAGAAGACGATCTGCGATGATTAGGGTACACAGCAGCACACAGCATTCATTCAACAGCAGACCTCTTGAATCAGTAGGCATTGCTTAGGCATTCCCACAAGGTTGGTGTACTTTCTGCTGAGGTGTGGATTCAGGTGGGCACCACAGGACCTTTTGGAATCCTTTTTTTTTTTTTTTTTAAATTTTCTGACCACAAGTTTATTCAACACAAAATAATCCCTCCAACTTTACTGAGGTGGTTGACCATGTCCATGACCAAATCTGTCTCTTAACTGGAATTAGGTTGCTGGCCCAGCTTTCTTGTCAGCACCAGTGGTCCATCTGTAGGAGCTGGTTTCAGCTTTCCCTCATGTGAGTCTTGCAGGTCACTCGCCCTCCAGACCTTTGGGCCTTGGCCTGCCAGTTTCAGGCTGGGTGCAGTGCAAACTGGCAGGCACAGTCTCAGGGGGCAGGTGGAGGTAATCACGGAGATATTGGATGCCCTCATTGGCACAGTAGCTGGGTACTGGCACAGTAGCTGAGGTGGTTGTACCATTTCCTGGGTACAAATGTCTCCAGGAAAACTGTTCTTACATGTAGCGTAGCTGTGATAGGAGTTCATGAATCACAATCCAGTTCTTCTTGGGCATCAACATCACAATGGCTGCTGCGTCTGAGGCAGTCTTCCTTTCAGAGAGTGCTCAGTGAATTTTCTCACTAGGGTGACAGACACTTTGGAACTTTTCCTCAAGATATTCCTGGAGACCACCCATTGATCTCTTAGTGCATATTTCAGAGTGATGATGTAGGCTATTTATCAGAGAGCCTAAATTCACTGGCTGTTTATTTGGAGCCTTGACAATAAAATTGAATTTCAGAATGGAAAGATTAAATATTCCAAGAGCTCTAATGAAGCAGTGCTCTGTCATTATTACTGAAGGCAAATGGGGACCAAGGGCTCTCAAGAACAGCAGAAACAATTTCCACTGTCATTAAAGAAATTAGAAGTTTTCTGAAATATGATGTTTCTGAAAGGTAGTGTTTTAAGAAAGTCTCAGGCTCCAGCCCTTTTAAGAGAAACTGTTCAGATCACCAGAGGATGTTACAGTTCTAACATGCTTTGATTGGGAGGGCTCTTCTGAGTTTGGGCCATGTCACAAATTGGGACGTTGCCAAGGTTCCCATAGGTGTTTCCTTACTGAGTGTTCCAGCCCCAGGGATATAGAAATCCACCCTCCAAGATTTCTAAACATGCCCGTGACTGATACACACTAACATTTGCCAACTCACAGAGACTTACACTAGGGAAGCTGACTGCCAGCTTACAAATTGCAACAAGAACTAAAAACATCAGCCTATCTGGAAAGTATGGGTCGGCCTGCCCTGGGCATTTGTTCCCTGTGGGCCTGATTCATTAGAGGCCAGATTCTACAGGAAACCACCGTTTAGTTGGTGCTTTCTGGGAAAGCAAGGAATGAAAGCAAGAGGAGCTAGTTGTTCTCATGAAGGGCCTCACAGGTATAGCTTGAGGCCCCCTCAAGCATCAGAAGGAAAGATTTACCAAGGGAACTAACTCTATGTTGAATTTAGCTAAACCCAGGTGATGCTTGCAAAAGCGCTGCACCCTTAGCCTCGGCAACTCTCCATTTTTCTCTTTTCATGGCTGACCAGACCCTTCCTGTTCAACATCAATTTCCAAACACATGGTGGTACAATCAAGTAGGTATCCCATGTTCTCGGTCACAATTGAGTGCCAGTATTAAGATCTTCTATTCAACTGCAACTCCTAAGATCATTCTAGATCACTCAGCAGGAGTTTTGCACGTTCCAGCCTTTACAGGAAAGGAAGTCTCTTTCTTGCTTCCCATAATGGCTGACCCACCATAGCTGAATTTTGCCAGTTTAACTCTGACTGCACTCTCTTTTCCCAGCTCTTCGGAGGCCCCTTTCCTTAGCCCCTACCACCTGACAACTC
Organism: Anoura caudifer; assembly: GCA_004027475.1. NCBI lineage: Eukaryota > Metazoa > Chordata > Mammalia > Chiroptera > Phyllostomidae > Anoura > Anoura caudifer. The sequence goes on along the minus strand of PVKU01003443.1, from coordinate 74,964 downwards.
AGTTTATAAAACTGTTCTCAGTCCACATTTCATTTGTTCCTAGTCATGTATTTCAGCCTTTTGAGCACCACTACTCTTTCTAATTTCTAAAGATGTCCGATAAAGTATTTCCCTGCATTTAGTCCTCCAAAAAGAAATAAATATGTGCTTCTAATAAGCAGCAAAACAAAAAAAATTCACCCACATATTATTTGCCTGTACATTTAGTTTTCTGGGTAGTTTCACCTGCCACGGTAGGGATTTTTCAAGGCATTAGTGTCACCTAAGCACTGACTAACGACGGAGCCTTAACTGAGCTTCCCTGAAGTGGCCTGGATGGTGCTCCTTCTCTCTTCTCCCTTGGTACTTGCAGCCTGTGCTCTCCCAGTTAAGCCCCTCATTCGCTATACTCTTGCCTGAGGTGATTCACTGTCATTACCCCATTTGAACTGTAATCTCCATGATGGCAGAACCCATGTCCTGAGCTTCTCCTTCATGGGACCTAATAGCATATGTCTTAGTCCATTCAGGCTATAACAGAATACCATAGACTCAGTGGCTTATAAACAACAGAACTTTATTTCTCACAGTATGCAAGCTGGAAAGTAAGTCCAAGATCAAGGTGATGGCAGATTTGGCATCTGGTGAGGGCCCCCTTCCTGGTTCATAGACAGCTTTCCTTTCACTGTATCCTTACATGGTGGAAAAGTTAAGAGAGCTCTCTATGGTGTCTTTTATAAGGGCACCAATCCTATTCGTGAAGGCCCCACCTGCATGAACTAATCACCCTTCCAGTGGCCCCACCTCCAAACACCATCACAGTGAGGATTAAGTTTCAACATACAAATTTTGGACAACCATTCCATCCATAGCAGCATGCCCGGTACATGGTTGGCACTCAGGAATCCTTTGTTTTTTTGGTCATTTGGTGACAAGGTATACTTTCCCTTCATTCTGCCCCTCTTCTCCTACTTGTTACTCTTTCCTGTAGTGGTATGAAAGAGGAAGAAGGGGGAAGCCAGGTTTCTTGTCAGATTTCTCTTCCCAGACAAAGAGGTGCCCAAGTCCTTCTCTCCAGGCTTGATGGCTGCTCATGGAGTTGAGGCATCATTTTCAGGGTGGGGTGGATGGAGCAAAGGGATAAGCCAAGGATTGAACTGAGAACGATCTTAGGGAGAAGCTGAATCCCAAAACCTGGGTGACTACCCACTAGGCCAGCAATCTGGATGGGCCCAGCCACAGGGGAGACCACAGATGTAGGCCACCAGGCCAGAGGCTAAGGAGAGGAAACTTGAGAGAGACGCTGCCAAGAGTAGTTCTGTGGTGGCTCCTAGGGATTTCCTGTCCTGGGAACTCTGTAGGGTACAGAGGGGCAGTTACAGACACTGTAATCACCTGAGTATAGCCCCAGCAGTAAACCTCGAAGGTGTTGTCAATCCACCAGGGATAGGGGAGAAAAGGATGGAATAGAAGCTTCCATGCATCTCTAGAGGCATGAGGGGTACCCTGGTCAGGAACTGTGCATTTCCATCACCCTCTCCAGCCTCACACATAGACACCTCCAGAGAACTTAGCTGAATGCCTGGAGAAGGGCTTCCGAAGGCCCCAAATCAAGGTAAAGTTTGTTTTTAGAACCTTACTGTATTCCTCTAACAAGGTGCCCCTAAAGGGTACTCAGCCATCAGGGGTATACACCTCTCGTTATTTTCACCAAACCGCATGCCTGGGGCCAGAGGTCTGAAGGCAGCCTGGCTCAAGAGGCCAAGTAGTGGATCAGAATAAAGCATCAAAACATCAAATATGTAGGAATAAATTTAGTGAAATATGTGTGAAGCCTCTACATTATTAAAAATAACAATGGAGAAATTAAGAAAAAATGAAATAGAGTATTTTTTAAAAAATTTTACCAGGGATGCTGGTTGAGCTCTTTCACATGAGACTGGCCAGACTTGCCAAAGGGCAGAGTCAATTCTGAAGTCCCTCTGCAGGAAGCAAAACATGACTTTCTGTTGCTTTCACTCCAGAACATTCAGGCCTATTTCCTTCCTAGTAATCATGGTAAAAAAAAAAAATCGAATCTAGTTATTACATCATTTGAAGGATGATGTTTGCTCCCCAGCCTAAGCCAACAACTTTAAACACAGGCCTATGTGCCCTGCATTATGTGAAGACCATGGGAGGCATTATGCTGTCCCAGAAAATGTTGGCTCATTGATTTTGTTCTTAACATGTTCGTGTTGGCTCTTTTTAAATTAATTGCCACGGTCTGGACATAGAGAGATGTGAGCCCTGGGCCCACTTTGGCTACCACCTAGCTGTTCACATGGCCCCTCCAGGTGCCAGCTTAGCTGTAAGGTCCTCTGAGCAGGCTGAGCCACCTGAGTTTGGAGCTGAAGTGCTTTAGTTTCACCACAGGGGGAGGGATAAAGAGAACAAATAGAACAATAAAAATTCATGACTTAAATACTCGCCTGAGTTGAAGATGTTTCCATCTGTGCATGCACCTACAGGAGCTAGTTAACACTGGTAAACACCACAGAGAAAATAGCTGGCTGCTTAACTTGGAGGTCCCTGTGGTCCCATCTCCTTTATCCAGTCACAGCCGGACATTTTTGGGAAATTCAACTAAGTGATGTGCTTGCATCTTTTTATTTGAGAATCGTGAACTCCCATGATGAATTTTTGACTGGGTTAATCACCCAGTCTGCCTTCTAGTTCTCACTACCCTGCCTTCCGGTGACATGAAAAGAAAAAACTCAGTGTAGGCTCACGTATAATTCTTTATGAATCAGTTGGGGGTTGGTCTAGAGCTTCGTAGACCCCTGTTCCTGATTTTTGTTCAGAATTACCTTGAAAGACATCTTTTAGGAAAATGCAACATTGTTTCTCATCTAAGGAGGCAGGAAGGCTACATTTGATGGAATTGGAGTCAAGTCAGTGAAGGAAAAACAAAAGGACAACCTGTAAACCTACTCTGCTAATAAGCAAATCGGGCACCCAGCCAGTGTTGATGAAGCATGGTGGATGCAAGACAGACAGTGCGCAAACTGTTCCTTCCTTTCAAAGCTGCCCTACCTTCCTCCGTAACTGCCAGGGCTCCAAGTTAAGGGCTCACACCTCTGCCTCCTTCCTCTGCCACATTCAAGCGCACACTTGCCATGACCGCACTTTCCACATGCTGACTGTTAGCCCAACACTCCCGGTCATGTCTCAGTGTGCCCTTCTACTCTGCCCTGTCACATTTCATGTCTGCCACACACTGAACTTGACACAACACTCAGGATTTTTGTTCTTTGCACAAAAAGATTACTTTTCCAAGTAATCTTGGAAAGCATAATAACTTGTAATTGTCTTTTTTTTTTTTTTTTTTAATTTGGGCCCTGTGGTTTCAGGCAAGGTTACTGGGGGAAAGGCCTCGGCATGAGGAGGCTCATGTGGAATTGGTTGCAAAAATTTTCAAACCAGAAGAAGGTGAGGAAGACTTCTGTGGGGTACACGTTGTTGGCACCTGGCAGGGAGAATTAGGCCACAGGGTGTTGGCAGTTTCATGAATAAGAAATTAGTCAGATCTTGAGGTAAGCGAAGGTTAATTGGCAGAGTTTCAATGATACCTTCATTAGGTAAACACACATCTGTCCCCAGTCTAATTTATACAAAGATAGAGAAGGGAGGAAGAACAGGGAAGCAGTTGGGGTGGAGATCTAGAAGGAGTTGGCAAAAGAGGAAAGAGTACTGTGTGATCTGTCAGCCACGACATCCATCGGGGGGAGGCCTATGCATAAGGAGAGGTGGCCTTTGAGCATCTTTCTTTCTTTTTTATGATCAAATTTGTATGCACACCGAGAAGACAGAAGAGTATTGAGAAGGAAATACACACAATGTATGCACTCATAACCTCAGAGATCACCACTATAAATTTCTTGCTTTCTGGTCTTTTTCATGTATAGTAACATAGTTAAGTTCACACTGTAGCTGCAATTTGATACCCGTACCCCCCCCCACCCCACACACACACAACTTTAACATACTACAGTTCCCTTTGCTTTTGTAAACTCTGTGTGTGGTTTACAGCCACCTGATGGTTTGACTTGTGGATGCTCTGTGGCTCGATGGAGCCTTCACAGTGCTTAAGAGCGTTCTGTGGGTCAGACAGCTGTGGGCTAGACTTCCAGCTCCCTGCAATAGCCTGGTGACTTCAGGAAATGCCTTCATCCCTCTATGCCTCAATTATTTCATGGGCAAAATGGGCGTAATAATATAGCTACTTACAGAGTTGCCACAAGGATTAAATAGGTTACTGACTCCCTCTGCTTTGAAACTGCCTCCTCTTTAAGAGGGAGGTAATATTATTTCCATTTTACAGATGAGGAGGTTTGGCTAGGCGAGGTCACTTGCCCAGTGTTTATGGTGTAACCGAAAGAGCCAGGATTTTTAATGACAGATTCTGAAGCCCCACCTCTTGCCCAGCTTTGAAACTGCTTACTCAGAGGTAACTTGGCCAAATGGGCCAGCTAGTAAAGAGCAGAGTTGGAATGTCATTGAATCCAGAGTCTACATACTGTGACCCCCACCCTGAGAAAGTGACTCGTGCGTGTCACATTCTCTAGGTTTTACTTAAAACCCTTTCTTCGTGTGCGCTGGTACAGCTTCAGGCACCGGTGGTCATTTGCTGGTCCCTGCAGTGATGTCACAGGAGTGAATTTTCAGAACACAAAAGCAAGTCTGTGAGGCTTTTGTTTTTGTTTTTAATTACAAGTATATGATGCCCGGAGTGGTTCCGGGGATGTGTCAGCAGCGACATGGATCCCATGTTCAAACCCTCCCTTTTTCCATCTTTCCTTAATGATTTGATGCTGAGATGGTTCTTTCCTTGCCTTTGACCCCCTTCCCCCCATCCAAGAATAGTGTCCAAGAATTGCAGTCTGGCTGGATTCTCAGCCCCTGAATCACTTGCCAAGTCCAGCCTGACCATCATTCTACAGTTAAGTCTGGTGAGCAAGGAGATACCCTAGAACTGGATCAGGGTGAATGCCATTGATTGCATTACTGCCTCCATCACCTACTTAGAGTGACATGATGCGAGAGTAAAACAAGTAGTGGCTGATAGGCAAAGAAGCTTCATTCCAGCTTCTAAGGTACAGCTGGTCTGCAGGGGCCTTGCAAATGGCCGGCCAGCCTTGGGAGAGAAAGGGGCAGCAGGCTTAGAAATCCACCCAGTCTCACCAGCCCCTGAGCCTGCATTTTGGTGAGGGCCCCACATCCAGAGCAGATCTGATTTAGAGCCACCCCAGTGACTCTTTCTGAATCGCTTGGTTATTCAGCAGATTAAATCTTAATTGCAAATGCGGTTTCAGTGTAGGAGTACCATTGTGCTTGCTGGTTTCAGGCCATTTTTTGCTGAGCCCAGCTTTTCCAGAAGGCTGTTACAAATTTAGAATGGGGGAAATGGTATTTCATTAGTCCATCAGAGTTTTGTTTTGCAGACTGAGTGTATTTTAGTGTTTGTTTAAAGGTGCTGAAACCCAACATCCCTAGAGAGAGAATTGCTCAGTTTTTCTTTTTTTTGGAGAGCTTCTCTGGACTGTCCAAACTACATCTAGAAAACACTGTCTGTAGTCCTTACATGAGAAGAGAAGCCAGGCTTACCAACAATCTCATGTGGCATCATTTTGATTAATTTTCCAGAGACCCAAGAAGCCACCTCCTCCATCCGCTCCTGTCATCAAGCAAGGGGCAGGTAAGTTACCTTTCAGTTCGGTCAACACTATGTGCATCTTTCTCTGTGTGTATTTACAGTGTCCTTGGTAGAGCTGAAGATTCTTAGATTCAGATGCAACAGATTGCCAAATTGGGGAGTAATGACTTGGTCTCAACAGGCAGGTTTTAAATAACTGCTTTTTTCCAAAATATAAAAATAAATAAACAGATCATTAAAATGTATTCCTGATACAGCGAAAGAAAGAAAGAAAGAGAGGAAGAAAGAAAGAAAGTCTAGCCTCCCAAAGAGAGTGACCAGAGAGACTTGGCTTTAGAATAAGCCAGTTTTGTCTGCTTTGTTTTTATTGTTTTAATAAACTGCTTTTGAGGAGGGAAGAACCTAATTGTCCTCCTTCTCCTGTCTCTGCCCGATCGAGGGTCAGCTTGGGGAGGACCGCTTCCCACGTGTCGTGGCCTCACTGCGCATGTATAGTGGCACCAGATTTTCAGTGCCTGTCCCATGCGGTTAACCAAAATTTGTACTTAATTCACTTACCTCCCCAACCAAAACATCTTTTTCTTCTAGCAATAAATACTTTTCCTCGTGATCTGTTTTAATCTTGAAAAGAGTCTAACTCTAACTCGCTTTTTCTGTGCAGTTCGGATATTAGGCTTGAATGAAATGGGAAGACCTGATGTTGCCAGACATTGGGTAACTTGTTGCACAATGGAATCTCATACATAAAGATGATAATTCATATTTCCCAATAGAATTCTTTATACTTGTTAAAAATGAATTATGGGGGAAATTCCTCCATGAATAACTAGATATGTCACATTCTCAAAATTAACAACTAAGACAGAAGAAGAGTAGGTGTATTTTTAGTTCTATACACTCATAATTATGATATTTCTGTAGCATTTAAAGTATGAATAAGTTTCCAGATTGGTTTATTTACAGATTGATCAGGAATGGTTTTTTTAAAGTTCTTTTGGCTCACCAAGTTTGTTGGAAAAATCAGCTTGACCCCAAATTCCACTCCCGCTCCCTTCAGCCGTTGAGAATTAGAGATTAAGAGCTGAAATAGGATGTTAATTACATCTGTGCTCCACCCTCATCCTTGTTTGCATTGAGCAGTTTAGTTTTGCCACCTAGTGGTTCTGGCTGGACAAATATTTTATTGTGCTGAAATCAAAGCAGGCTATTGATTTTCTTGTCTCTGAAGACCCTTTTCCCCAGAGGCCTTGGTGACAGATGAGAGGCCAAGTTGATGAGCTGAGTGGCCCAAGGCTCAGATAGCCTAGAATGTGACTGGGACTGGATTCTTCATGGTAGCAGGATTGTCAATTCCGCCTGTTCTCTAGGAATGATACTGGGGTTCTTCATTATCCTTAGGAGACTAGATTGTGGCATGGTAGGCAAATTCTTATCCTTTCGGAACACTTTTACCAAAGGTTATGCTGGATTTCTGAGGGCAAAACAAGAGGACATTTAATCTTCCTAGATTATTATTGCTCATTTATGCTGCTGAATGATCTGGGGAAGCGCTTTGTGACAGGGAGGTAGATATTCATATTTTCCTCATCATCAACTTTCCTTGTGTTTGGTTATTTGCCAATAAAATCAGATATGAAAGTGACAGAAATCAGATATAGTATTTAATTTGTAGTGAGTCATTAAAGAGATTTAGGTAAATAAAGTGTATGTTCAGTGAAATTTTTTAAGTTCTTTTGGCTTCTGATGCCACATGTAATTGAGATTTTAGTACCAAGCGTCCGTAGGGCTAGTAATGTAAGGAGCTTGTCAAGCACTCGACCAAATCCACAAACCAGAGGAGTACTTGTGATTGGTTTCACACATTAGCTATTTTTCAAGTGTTCTGTGCCTGAAGTCACTGACCCAATGAAGACCCCAGGGGAGGGAGCTGCTGCAGTCCACATGGGTAAAGAGGAAATGCTAATTGGTACATTTGGGGGGATCTAATACTTGGGGGATTCTTACACAAATTGAAAGGACTTAGGGAGAACCGCCATATCTTCCCTGCATGTCTCTCCACTTAAAAATATGTTCTAGTTACTACTGCTGCATCACCCCCAACTTGTCAGTGTAAAACAGCAGTCTTCTTATGCTCATGAATTCTAGGGTCAGGAATTTGAACATGGCATGGCCAGGGTGTCCTCTCTTTCTTCTCCATGATGTCTGGGACCTCAGCTGGGTATTTGAGACCAGCTGAGGCTGACGGATCCACTTTGAAGATGATTATTTCACTCTCATGTCTGGCTCCCCTTGGCTGGAAGGCTGGCCTCCACTAGAGCTGCGGGCCAGAGTGATTAACATGGCCTACAGATAGCCTTTGCAGCATGGCGGCCTCAGGGTAATTCCCTCCTTACATGGAGGCTCGGTATTCTAGCAGATAAAGCATAAGCTACATGTCCTTTTAGGACATAACCTTGGAAATTATATGGCATTGCATTGGCCACTGTTGAAGCAGTCACAAGCCTGCCCACCTTCCAGACAGGGGACATAGAACTCACCCCTTAATCAGATGGATAGCAAACCATTTGAGGTCATATTTTAAAACTGCTACAAAATGGAACCCAGGTCCCTGTGATATTCCTTTTTATTTTTACAGCACAATATCCAGTGACCCCATATTTGCATATTTTAAAGATTGACTTCTTTTTTTTATTTATACACGTTCCCCACCCACACCGAAGAATTTTTCTGTGACTATTTTGATGCCTAAAGAAGTCAGATTTAAATATCAGAACATTTTAGTGGTGTTCTTACAAATTAAGGATGTATAGGCAGGCAAACTTAAGTACAGGACAGAAATGGCTTCTGCTCTGTTTTTTAGCAGCTCGTGTTTGTCAGGTAACACCAGCACTCAGCTTAGGGGAGAAACAATCTATTAACTTTGCTCTACCTGATAGATATTTAAGATGTTGGCATGTCTAATAAATGAGTAGAGAAAATGATTTCTGATCACTGTTATCCTTTCTCCCCAGGTACCACTGAGAGAAAACATGAAATTAAAAAGATACCTCCTGAAAGACCAGAAACACTTCCAAACAGAACAGAAGAGAAAGGTATGAAATCAAGTCTTCATCGGCACTTCTAGAACAGCAAGAAACGAAGCTGGCTAGTCTGGATTACCCACAGAACTTGCTCTTTCTTTGGAATATGGTTTTGGTTGCTTTTAAATATGCCATATCTAAGGAAATAGGAGAGAGAGTTATATGGTGTTTCCTTCCAAACGATAAATAACAGGCCCAGTCCCTTAACACATTGCGGCTGTTCCATCCCAATCTTCCTGCTCTCACCTCCCTGCCCACACCAGCAGCATCCTTGTCCTTGGTGGAGAATGCTGGGAGAGGGGAAGATTGGTCAAACTTAGGAGAAGCAGCTCAGTGTCTATAGTCCCCTGAAGGTGGTCAGAAACAACATTTGCAGGCAAGTAGCTTAACCCATCTCACACAGTCAGGTTTACAAATGTGTTTGATTTCTACCCTTCTGAGTGTCTCTCCCAAGAAATCTGCGTGCTGTGGAAGGACTCATTTTATTAGGTGTCTAAGATTTGATTGATCACACATTTTATGGGGAAAGTGCTATGTTATTATTATGAACAGGAAGCAGAGCACATTCCACTTTAAAAAGCAGTTATTTGTAAGTCACAAGAGAAATGCTGTATTAATGAATGTAATTATGTGGAGGTGCTCCTGGGTGGCCTCATGAAATTTTATTGTGAAATTTAATATTTTATATCAGCTAGCCAAAAGTTTTACTGACATTGTGAGCTCTCAAGAAGTTACACCTCTTTCCTTCATAGTGAACAGTTAAAACTTCAGTTGAGGAACCTCATTCTAAAGGCCAGGTGTGTGTCACAGGTCAGTGAAAAAATAGCCATTGACCATGTGCCATATGAATAGCTCTTTGATAAAAGTGTGTGTTGTGACATAAACAAATTCTGCCTCCTGTCCTTGTGGAGGACACGTGGCTGGTTTCTGGCTAATAGCCAGGCTCCTTGACAAGGACACTCCCTGCTGTGTTGCATGCTAACAGACAGCCTCAGCTTACATGGGAACAGCCACCCTCCATGGCTGGCCAAGTAGCAACACACTCCTGGTTCCTTCCCCACCCCAGGCTCCCTTGTTCTGTGCCACAGTGGGTCAGGAAGGCAGAAGCCCTGATCAGAAGCAACAGGGAAGCCAGGGAGCCAGCCCCACCCTAAGACTTGGCCTCCTGATCCTTCCATGTACCAGCTAATGAGCTTCCAGAATTCCTGGATAGAGCATATTCCCCACCAAAATATTGTGGGGAATCAGCACCTCAACAGCTCCATGGTAGCTGATGGGCTTTTAAAAGCTTTGCCAATCAGCCCAGGCACACAATGTGAGTTAGTGTTTTCAAGTAAAATGTGTTCAGATTTCCAGCTACAATTGAACATAGGGAACCTGCCTGTCCTGCAGTTGGCAACTCTCTGGAGTTCCATCTATAAAGAAGAATGTGGAGCCCCGGCTGGTGTGGCTCAGTGGATTGAGCACCAGGCTGTGAACCAAAAGATCAGTGGTTCGATTCCCAGTCAGGGCACATGCCTGGGTTGTGGGCCAGGTCCCCCTGGTGGGGGGTACATGAGAGGCAACCACACATTGATGTTTCTGTCCCTCTCTTTTTCCCTACCTTTCTCTCTTTCTAAAAATAAAAAAATAAAATTGAAAAAATAATAAGATGAATGTAGATACTTGCTTTTTATACCATGAACAGGACAAGGCTAATTGGGGACAGTAAAAATGAAGCTGTCCCTGAACACTGCTCAGTTGGGCCACCAGATCTGACTTTAACTTCACTTTAATACCTGTGACTCCAAAAACCCTTAGAAACCAGATAACTGTGAAGCCCCTGTTTACCTTCCAAGTTCAAACTGCACAAAAAGAATCCAGAACTAGTTCTTATTCCCTGAAATGCTCCCCCCATTATTAGCTTCACACAGGCTGACCTGAGAGGTGTCACGCCTTTTTCCTCCCCACACCCAGCAGGTCCTGTGGGTCATTTACCAAACCTGTCAACCATTTACTGAGTACCTGTTGTGTGCCAAGTGCCACGTAGGTTTCTATCGAGATGAGCAGACATGGGCCCTACCCTTGGGGCTGATAGCGTCCAGGCTGTGCCAAGCATAGTATCCAAGTGGAGCCTGTTTATATAGGGCTACGCTTTGCGGCTCAGGTGAGGAAGTTAAGTCTGCCTTTGACGATGGGTCCAGCTGTTGAGAAGGGAACATGGTTGGGGTCACATTTTACTCAGTCCTGACAAGTGGGCCTAATGAAGGATGAGCAGGAGTTTGCCAAGGGTGGTCTGTGGCGGGAAAGGCTCTCCGGGCAGAGGGACCAGCATGAGCAAAGGCAAACAGTAAGCTACAGCTCTATAGGGCTTCTTGTAACCTGACGGAGAACAAAAGGTGCTCTTTAGTGTCCAACTTCACCTTAGCTTATTTGCTAAGGTGATTTTGTTTTAAGCATGAAGTAAGTAATCTGCATCTAAGTACTGGTACTTACACTAGATCTATCTGTCTTCTTTATGCTTTTTTAAACAATGACTTAAAGAAAGACCAGAGAGAGAGCCAAAACTGGATTTACAGAAGCCTTCCGTTCCTGCCATACCACCAAAAAAACCACGGCCACCCAAGACCAATTCTCTCAGCAGACCAGGTGCACTGCCCCCGAGGAGACCTGAACGACCAGTGGGTCCCCTGACCCACACCAGGTATGGCTCTGCTCTTGCCCCTGGGGTGGGCACAGGGGTGGGCAAGGAGTGGCCTAGGGATACAGGAGAAAGGCCTTGAGTGCGTCCAGCTGAGGGGCGGAGGCAGGTAAAGTTACCTTTCCACTTTGTAGCAAAGCAGTCAAAGACTCTGCCACTACTGTCCTTGTTCCGGTGCTCAGGCAGAACCAGGTACGAGGCTGGGAGCCGCAGCGTGGGTTTCAGGATTAGCAGATCAGGATCAGGTATCTAGCACCTAGGGCCCGCTCACAGGCAGGAATTTTCCCTGTGCTTTGTTAGAGCAGGGCCAGCAGCCCTTCAGACTGGAAATGCAGGTGCCAAGCCCACCTCCATGCCCTGGACGCCCTGCTGGCCTCAGGTGTACATGTCTCACTGGCAGCTCCATGCCCTAACCCCTCCCTGCTCTGTTGGGCCTCCTTCCACACCCCCTGGCTCCCTCTGCCTTGACTGCACAGCCCCATTTGGAAACCAGGACCCGGCGTGGCAAATATCATCTTAGTGTACATGTGTCCGAACCATAGTTCATAGACCCTTGAAGGCAAGGGATATACTTCATTCAAGCATGTCTTCCAAGATGAGCCTTGCAAAACTTAAATTCATTCACTGGCTGGCTGGACTCTTGTGTTGGTGATGTGCAGTCAGACATTCTGCCTTCCAGACCTAAGATACCCATCACTCCCACAAGGAAGTACTGTGTTCTCTGCACAAGTTCATTGCCAGGACTTTCCACCATTGCATGTTTGATATATGTGTTGGTGTAACATACCAGGGCAAGTCAGTGGTCTGGAAGTCTTTGTATGTGCCTGTCAACACACAGTCACTCACCAGATTTTCGTTCTTTTGAGCTAAGTCTGCACGGTGAGGGTCTCATGGGGCTTCAGTGTCCAGGTGTTGGCGTCTCACCCTACCTCATAGGAGGAGAGTGAGTCTTGGCAAGTCACTGCCCCTCTCTTCCTCCATCTGCAAATTGAGGATGATAATGGAATGCACCTAAAAGGATGGAATGAGGTAATTTCCAAGTATGTAACCCCATGCTTGTACATCGTTACCTTCGTTGTCATTTTATTATTGCATATCCAACTGGGAGTATTGCAGTAAAACGGAATAGCTCATTTACTTTCTAGAAAAGAGTGTTAAATTATGGTAAAATACACATAACAGAATTGACCATTCTGAGCATTTTTAAGTGTACAGTGCAGTGACATTAAGTACATTTGTGTCACGCAACTATCACTACCATCCATCCATAGAAATCTTTTTATCTTGCAAAACTTAAACTCTGCATCCCTTAAACAGTAAACCCCCATTCCCCCTCTTCCTGGCCACTGGCAATGACCATTCTTTCTGTCTCTGTGAGTATAACTTCTCTAGATGCCTCATAAGTGGAATCATACAGCATTTGTGATGGCCCCTGGGGAAACTAATGGAATCAGAACTGCTGTTGAGTGGGCCAGACCTGTATGTGTTGTGCCCTCTTCTGCTGACTGACAGCAGAAGGCCATTTGCACATGCGCACAGTGGGACCACTTGAGAGCCCCAATGGCCTTAGCAAGGGCCACTTCAGTAGCATGGTGTGCCCAGAAGCTAGCACTTCAGATGAAAAAGATCATATAAACCTCTGTGCTTCTGAACAGAATATGAGCTACACAAACAGGGAGAACGGAGCAGCAAAGGAGCACATCACCTTTTCTCATGGGTGAGAGGGGAACAGAAGCCACACTCTGCTTTTGTTTTGTTAGTCTTCCAGGGACTATGGACATCTCAATTAAGTCAATAACAATTTCCAAATTGTCCCTGCTGTGCTTTCTAAAGATCTGATCTGAAAAGAAGTGCAATTTCAATGGCTTCTTTGCTTTCAGCGGTTGCTCTCAACCATCTCATTAAAGGATAGGTGCAGGCTTTGCGAGCTAAGAATTTGACCTGCATGCATGGGGAAGTGAGTAGCAACTGCCAACCGTCTGGACTCACAGAGGCCTCATTTCTTCCGCACCTCTGCTTGGCTCTGTTCTGCCTCCAGCCCTCCCAATATCCAGTTGTTGGTTAGAAGTAGAGGTCATTGAGGAGGATCCATGAGAGGTGTTTGTCCAGAAGCCGGCAGGAAATGTAACTGGTTTTCACATTGTGTGTGGCGTCTGAGCAGCCCCCAGCCTCCCATTCTCCCCATGCCTTCCCAGTCCCAGGGCACTGGTTTGCAGAAAGGGGAGAAGGGGAGGAAAGCCCGGGTTTTCTCCACGACAATCCTGGGAAGTGGCAGACTCAGGCAACGTTTGGGAGCATTTGGGGAGTCAGTACCTGCTTTAGCCACTTGCTTAGCCAGCTGAAGAGGGACAGTGCGTACTCTAACTTGGCCCTTCTCAAACTTGGTATGCATCACAATCACCCAGAAAACTTGTTCAGATCAGTGGGCCCCATCCCCCCAGTTGCTGACTTGGTAGGTCTGGGGTGGGCTTGGGATTTACATTCTAACGCACTCTCAGGGATGCTAATGTTATTGGCCTGAGTCCGCACTACCAGACTCCCTGGTCTGGATTCTCCCAAGTTCTTGATAGTGCCTCCCTCCTTCCCTGGCTGCCTGACCTGTTAATGCTCCCCAGTTACCACACCCCTCTTCTGGAAACCTTTCCTTATCTCACACGGTTGCTCTCTCCTCCAGATACCCAACATCCATGTTTAGCCTAGTGTGGGGCCCCATGCTGTGCCACTTGGATGCTTACACCCCGGGACTCCTTTACCAGATTTCAAGAGACTCGAGAGTGTGTGTTGTCATTTCCACATGCTTTACAGAGTTGAGCATATGGTAGTGGCTCACTTAACACACTCGTAGAATGCTGTGGCTCCTAAACGGGGGGAGCTGCCAGTGCTCACATTTTGCTCACTTTGCCTGTCCTGCCATGCTTCCCTGCCTCTGAGCAGGCTCTGCAGTGTGTGTGCCTTTTGTGTTCTAAGTTACCTCGTGCACCATGGATTTCAACATAATTTATTTTTAAAAATCAAAGAAAGGCTTGGAGTTTTTCAGTACTTCATGCACTTCTATTTTTTGCTAAGCAGTTACATTGGACAATCAACCCATATAGAAACTGGGTTTAGTTCAGGTAAGAATGTTAACGTCAGTCAAAGAGTTCTGCGTCCGTGGTCCTCCAGAGAGAAAGCACTGCGTACTGTGTGAACCCCTGTCATCAGCAGGATTTACCGGACCAGAGGGATAGATTGGTGGACGGTGGCACCCATGGACATATGTCATTGTTTGCCGTTCTTGTTGGGGAGCAGGCGTGCACCACAGAGCAGCTGCAGTGTGTGGGCTTGCGCTTCCTCTCACCAGGCAGAAAGCTTGCTGCCAAATGTGGCCTCCAGGAGAGACTGATTTCTTTCCATTTCAACAGGAACTGGCATCTTTTAGAAAAAAAAAGAAAAGAAATATACAAGGTTAGGAAGAGGGGAGTCATTTTTAGATGCGTTCACTTAACAAAATTGTACTGTAGGACTACTCTGTGCAGGGCACCACTCTGCATCTTAGGAACACTGGGGCCCAAGCACTGCAGGTCAGTTTTCAGGAATCATGTCTAGGGGGGCTAGCGGACACCAGCGCACACTCATGTGTCCATTCCGAGCAAGTGGAAGCACACCATTAGCATACCCATAGGTAAACATGTTCTTCCAATTTCTAGAAAGTAAGTTCTGATGGAATTGTAACAGGAAAAGAGACTTTTTTTCAAAAAAAGATTTACTATCATAGTTGATTTAAAAATTGAATGCCCCTAGGCCAGAAGTGCCTCCTTTGTTTGAGAGTCTGTGCCTCCGGGACACCTTGGTTATTATTTCATAGTCTGCAAAGACAGCGGATGCCCATCTTGTCTAGCTCACCACATAACTCAGGTAGTTGTGGTGCAAAGAGCATTCCGTCTGCCTCATTTTGACACTTGAGAAAATGGAGGCTCAGAATTATGATCCATAAGTATATTTCAAATGGCAGAATATACCTAAACCACTTCATGTGTGTGTATATGTACATGAACAAGTGGTGTTTTTTTGTTTATTAATATGTATTATCAATTTAATGAATATACAGGGTCTGGCATAAATGCCCTTTTTATTACAAACTCTTTTTATTACAAAACCATAAGCGTGTAATTCCATAACATAATAATATCACACCCAAGCATACCATATGACATTTTAGGTGAAATGTTCAAATTAAAACTATCAATTATGACACCCATATTATTACCCTACCAACCACACTGAAGCAGGCCTTCTGCTGGACCCTGTTTGTTTTGAAACCTGGGGAAAGCATCCAAAATGAAAAAAATAAAAGTTTCAGGAAATGCTGGAGAGAAGCAGACTGCTCTGTGCTGTAGTAATTTCATGCAGTGGGAGGCAGCAAGCCAGAAACCTGAGGGTCTGAGCAGGTGTGTGCCTTCAAAAGAAAATAAACCTGATAGGGAAAGAAGTAGAAGCAGGCTGGCTGGACCAGAACAGGTTTCTTAATCTCACAGACACAGACACTGCAAGTTGTAATATTTTTCTTTTTCTTCCCAAAGAGCGGGGAAGCCGAAGCAGGACAGGACGAGCTTTGCCTGTTGTCTGGTACAGTAGGGAGCAGCCCCTTCTGTCTGACTGGGGGCAAGTGACTGGCAGGATGGGGGCCAGGGAGGGCTGGTGTCTGGGGCCTTGAGTGATAGACAGGGGTCTGGGATGGAGGGAAAGCTAAAAGGTGGAAGGAGGAAGTGAGATGAGCAAGGATGGAGTGAGAGAAGTCAGTGGTCAGAAGTACAGGAGATGCTGATCAGAAAGGGGAGGTTGGTGCTCACAAGTACAGAGGTGGAGTTGGTCTGAAGGAGGGGCTATCTTGTGGATGGATTACCCACATAGCTGTCATAGGCTCAGGAAAGTGACAAGATCTGAAGTGAGGTGAGGCTGATGTTCTAGAAGCCAGTGTCCTCTCACGTGAATGTCGGTGTGTTCTGGGAGTTGATGACACTCAGTGATAAGAAAATTTCAGTAGTCAGGGTGGTAGCAGGCCATTCAGTGTGGGGAGCTGGTCATCATGGCTCTGGAATCCCACAGGGCACTGTCCACACACTGCAGATGTGGAAGCATGTGTTGGAGGAGGGAATCTCAGTTAGGTCTTGGACATCTAGCTGTGGGCAGCAGGCCCGGTGACTTCCCATGCCACTTGGACATGGCCTATTGTTTTAAATGTTTAACACACCAGATACCTTCTCTGTGAAGGGCTGGAGGCTATCCTGAGAGAACCGGAGCATAAGATCCTGTGGGGAGGGGCAGTGGAGTTGAGAAATTTTTACTCGTAATAAAGATAGAGCCCTGGATTTCAGGGAAATGCTGGGAGATAAGTGACTATTGAGCTCTGAGACATTTTAGCTTGAGGCAAAGATTAAGTAAACATTTATATGCCAAACATCAACTAAGTGCTTAGGGAAGGGCAGATGTCTCTCTTGAGACCAACTTGCCTACATGGAAGTTAATTTTTCTTTAGGTTTACACAGACATCTGGGCTGCTCATGCCCCTGGGGTTACAATTTAGCGTAAAATAAGCTTCCAGGTCCTCATTGCTCTGTTAGGTGTCTGGCCCCCAAGCCCATCAAAAGAAAGCATTAAAAAAAGACCTCTTTGTTCTTATTAGGTATAAACAAATCAATCAATGAAAAAAAAAAAGACAAAGATAGCTAGAATACATGTACATGTCCCCCAAGTAGGCGGGTAAAATGGGCACTTGGGTGTTCAAGCCATCATTTTGAGGTTTGGATTACTCAAGTATTCCAAATGTCTTTTCAAAGAGTCCTTTGAAAAGGATGCATTTTGTGATGTTTGTTCCCTTTCTTTTCTACAATTCGGGACCAAGACCTGTCTTTGGAAAATTCAGGAGGGAGATCTTGGCTAGAAATTACAGAGGTGGGTGTTGTTGGCTCATAGGTAGTAGTTACAAGCATGGAATGGCTGTAATTACTCCAGGAGGTTGTGGAGAAAAGGAAAGAGTGAAGACGGCAGTGGGGGAAATTGTTATTTATTGGGTGAAGGAAGAACTGGGAACCATTGAAAAGGGCAGGTAGAATATGATGTCATGGAAGCTAGCAGAAGGGAGTGTAGAGCAACTACGGATCCATGGGTCTCCCGGTGGAGCGTGCACTGAAATCACCTGCAGGCTTGTTAAAGCATAGATTGCTGCTCCCCTAAGTTTGGCATTAAGGCTGGGGAATTTGCATTTCTAGCAAGCTCCTAGTGATGCTGCTGCTGGTTGGTTGACCATGCTGTGTGAACCACCACCATAGTGAGCACCGCGGAAGACTGAAAGGCACTCGTGGGCTTTGATTACTAGTCAATCCTTGGTGATCCCAGTCGAGTGGTTTCTATACAATTGTTGGGGGCAGGGTACAGACTTGGAATGCGTTGAAGAAAGAATGAGTAGACAGTCAAGCATGTGTAAACTTATCCTGTGAGAAACTTGATTATGGAAAATGGGTGCATAGGTATGGATTCAGTGATGAGGGGTTTGTGTGTGTGCATGGACACGTGTGTGTGTGTGTGAACGTGTATGTGTGGTGTCATTCATTTGTTTCAGGTATTCATCAGGTGTCTGCATTTGGCCAGGTCCTCTTCTAGGTAATAGTTAACTATGGTTCTGGCCTACCCATTGCTTTGGAGCCAGGCACACCAGGGTTGACACCCCACCCCTGTACTTACTTACCCTGTGATTTTGAGCAGTGTACACACCTCCTTGGGTCTTAGTTTCTCTGCAAAATGGCACGGTGAGGCCTGTCTTGCCTAGATATGCAGATTTCAACAAGCCACCACACGTCAGCCCCCTGGTTGCTTGCCTGGCACCTGAGAGGCACTCAGCAGGTCTTGCTCAGTAGCTCTGTGGTAGTAAGGAAATGTGGACCCCCTCAGACAGCATTTCAGGAGGTCTCAAGGGGGTGGGAGCCTGAGCAGCCTCCCCCAGAAGCAGTGAAAGAGCAGCAGTCACAGGAGTTGGGACTCAGGGAAGGCTGGGGACCGAGGAAGGATAGTTGATTTCTAGCACATAGGAGTCCCATGGGGCAGTTCCCGTGTTGCATGGTAGGAATGTCCGCATTATTTGCTGACCTCATTTCATTTGCGTGTATAACCTTCTCTCTTCACTTCTTTCCGCTCACACCTAGAATAAATTTTGTTCCCTGCAGCAAGAACCAATAGCAGTGACAGGCTTTAACCCCAGTCTAATCTGAGGCACATTGATTTCCCTGCCAGTGATGGCCGGAATCGGGCAGCGGAACAGTGGGAGATAGTGGCACCTCACGCAGGCCCAGCGTGAATTGATTCATGTAATGCTGTTTTTATGGGCTGTTTCTTCGAACACTCTTCCTCCAAGTGGCACCCCACAAACTTTTCTGAGAGTTCCCCTCCTCCAGGCATCTGTAAAGCCCCTGGCCGCTCTGAGATGCCCAGCTGCGGGTTTGCAGATGAGGGCTGTGGATATCATCACCCTTTTGCTTGACGGGGTGTGGGCTTATCGTGCCCTGGATGAGCTCTGAAGGGAGGCTTGTTTCCATACACACTTGCAGAGTCTGCACAAAGAACAGAAATTTGGAGGAGAATTGAGTGGGCAGTGTCCCATCACCTTCCAGCGTGTCTTCACCAACTATAAATAGCCACGCTTGTTTGTGCTCATCCAAACAAGGACTCAGTGCAAGGGGACAGCTGCCAGGAAAACTGTTCTTTTTCCCCGCTCCTTGCGCCCCTGGCCTGGCTTGAGCTGTCCCACATTTAAATGGAAAGTTCACAGTCAAAAAGTGTCTGTGATTCCTGGCACATTGTTGGCCACCAGGTGGGTATATAGGGACTCCGCAGATATCAGCAGGGCCTTTGGGTATGTTTTTCTGGGGAAGGAGGCTCCTCCTGCCCTTCGTCCCGCTGATGAGTGGAGGAAACCGGGCTTACTGCTGCTACAATTTTGTCCTTTCCTGATGGGAGGATTCAACCTCCCCAGGCAGTAACTTCCCAGTGCAGAACGCTTCCGAAGGACTGGCTTCACATCTGCTACCTTCACAGATGGGCGGAGAGGAAAAAAATCTGTAGAAGCATAAAACATGTGCATGTGGATGTTCATTTTGATCATTGCCATCTCAAGTGTGGTGGGCAAAAATAGGACTGGGTATCAGGAAGCTTCCACCCGGTTTCAGCTCTGCCACCAATTAGCTGTGTGGCCTTGAGCACATAACTCCTGCCCTTGGAGCACAGGACCCTTGTCTGTAATAAAATGGGGGCTTGAGCTGGGTAATGTGTGTTCACTTTTAGTAGTCAGAGCCCAATTCTGAGATGTCATGAGTGGGCAGCCAGGAAAGCCAGAGGGGAGCGTTCCTTTCCATTGGCCTCGCATCCTCAGTGTGTGATTGTACCAGGACAAGAAAAGTGAACTATAGTGGCGGTCCCCAACCTTTTTGGCACCAGGGACCAGTTTTGTGGAAGACAGTTTTTCTGCAGACTGGGGTTGTGGTGGAGGGGAGGGATGGTTTTGGGATGACTCAAGCGCATTACATTCAAGCTCACCTCCTGCTGTGCGGCCTGGTTGGGGACCTCTGAACTACAGGACTTGGTGCTTTTAACTGTTAAATGAGGGGATAAAACAAGATTATGGAGTTGGAGCAAGAAAGACAGGCTAACTCTAGTCATTTCTCCCAGATCTTCACATTTGACATCTGCCATCGTCCATATGAGTTGACAACCCCTGCCCCCCCCCCGCCCGGGTAGGGTGAAAGCTGGAGAAAATTAGAGGATTCGCAGTGTGCATTTCAGTGGTTTCCTGAGTGCAGGAGACAAGGCTTTTCTATTTCTTTTCCTTTCCTTCTCTTCACAGCTCCCCCCTCCCCGCCCCCACCCTGTAACAATGTTTAGGCAGTTAAAGTCCAAACAGTTACATTACAGTAATAGATCTTTCTGAGGGCAGGGAGCGAGGATTGCCAAAAAGAGTCATCATCCCGACTTGGGACCTTTTTGTTCAGTGGGAATCGGTGTGCTCACTCTTTTTCCCCTCATCCCCACTCACCTCCACAAGAGCTGTGGGGGCTTTTAGGTGGTTTTGGGGTGCTGCCATTAATGCTGCTAATTTATTTATTTACTTACTTACTTGTTGCAATGCCTTGGCTTCCTGTGTACTCCAACACCTTTCCCGGGCCACATGTCTTGGCTTAACTGTCCCAACTTGGGCTAAATTGGGCCATGCCACTGGCTGAGCTCATGTTCTCAAGGGATGCGCTTGGTGCATCTTCCACGTTTCCGACTGTGCACGTACCCGATCTCATGTCTCAAGTCCAAGGAGGAAGAGCAGGCTCTCAGAGTGGGTCAGCTGTGTGATTTTTGTTTATTATTAGTACTTTTCAACTCAGGGAGCAAAGGCAATTTACCCAGCTGACAGTGACCTGTGGTAACACAGGCTGCCTGGCATCCTTGATGGTATACCAGCCCCATGACTAGGAGGCCAAGTGAAGCAGCTTTGAGAAGTGGTTAAGAGCTCAGGCTCTGGAGTCAAAGTTAGGTTCGAATTCAGACCCCACTACTCCTTTTATAACTTTTTGTCAATAAGCAACTTAATCTTACTGAGCCTCAGTTTCCTGGTCTATATAACGGAAAGAACGGCATCAGAGGTAAGGTTCTCCAGGAAGGAGACTGAGGCAGCATTTAGTATGCAAGATCTGTTTTAGCGCTCAGTGCCCATGGACAGAAGAAGGAAGCAGCCTTGGGCAGAGGGAGACATCAGGTTGCGATACTGGTGGCTTACCAAAGCCTTGGCCAACTCCACAGGGAACTTTGGGGCAAAAATGGTCCCTCCAAGTTGTCCTATGTTGGACTGAAGTGGCCAAGACTTTTATAGCGTGGGTCATAGTCCACCCTGGAAAGTGCGTGCCTCAGCTGAGGAGGCTCTCTACAGTTGGGGTGGTCCCTGGAGGGGCCAACAGCCCTCATAGGAGCAGAGACAGCCAACCCTTCACTGAAGGAGGCTCTGGGCGGTGTGGCTCTGTCCACAGGCAGAGTAGATACTTCAAGGGGTGGCTGTAATGACTGCATAGTGTATGAAGGGGGCAAGCCTTATACCAAGCCTGTGGTAAGCCATCACTTATCAGTTGCTGCTTTTATTTCTGTGGGATTGTGGGTTCCACTTCATCCTGCTGGGTGTCCTTGGGCTGGTCAACTCACTGTCTGTGATTTAAGTCCCCTGTCCAGTAAAGCAAGGAGACTCTCAGCTGCTGGTTCCCTGTCTAACTCCTGTTTTTTAAGTGCCCATAACCAAAACAACTGAGAAAAATACAAGAAAATGACATTATTTTGATTTAAAAATCAGAAGAGAGTAAGGGCAGGCCTCATTCTGATATCTTTGGACATATGGCGATAAGCATGCTTGCTGTCTTGTGTTTTCTCCTTTTAACAGCTGTGGGCAGGAAACTCACGGTACAGAAACCCTCATAGGAGCTAGTAAATTACAAAAGGATGGGCTTTTTTCTCTTTGTTGAATTTAGTGACATCCTTCTTGGCAAAATGGTACCCATGTGTTGGGCAGACTGGAGGAGAGCAGGGACTATTGACAGCCACGGCCTCATTGGGAGGCAGCTGCTCCAAACACGTGCTTTGGAGAATTTCACAAATTCTGGTATTTTTTAGAACTGAAATTCATTAGCATTGTTGTAAGAGTCTATAAGTACAGTGAAAGGCATTTACAAATAGGCTTTGTAAAAGGCTTCCACACCCACAGTCTGAACATTGTCAAAACACCAGCTGCAGCCTCCCTACTTGGAAGGATCAGGCCTTTTTTAAAACTACACCTACTGTTTTTTCAAAATAGGCTTGCTTCTGGCCCTGTATAGAAGGTAATTTCAGCTGAAAGCCTGTGTCTGGCTCTTGGCATGAGGGGTCAGGGCTCAGTAGAGAAGGGGGATCATAATCTCCTTCCTACTAGAATGTGGCTGGCACTTTGGAATCTGAGGAGGGGTCACTCAGGATGGTACTGCCCATTTCTTCAGGGTGGGCCCTTACTACCTGGGCCTCTCAGTCAAGGATTTGTAACTATACACGTGCCCCAGGTGAGTTCCAAGTGTGGTCACAGGTGACCATGTGGGAACCCATGGTTGGGGAGATTCTTAAAGGAGAGCTTGTAGCAAGGGGCAGGCAATCTCACCTTTGACCTGGATGATACTGTTGGGGAGAAAGGAGAAAGAGCAGAAGCTGCATGAATTGTACAATCTCTAGTATTAAAGTGAACTTTAAAAGGAAGGAAAATTTACCTATAGTCTTATTTTAGAGACAACTATTAACATTTTGGGCTGTTTCTTTTCCATCTTTTTCCTATGTATGATTTGGTTTGTTTCATTGCTTTTACATACGTATAACCATACTGAATGTCATAAAACTTTATCTTTTGGGTAAAAATGCATTTATTGTACAAATACGTAATACATTCCCATTGCACAAAAAAAGGCAAATGTTTATTAATTCCACCAGCGTTTTTGAGCCTCTTCCATGTACCAGGTGCTTAAATGGATGGTAGAAATTATCTATCAGACTTCCCTGGAAATAACCACTAAATATTTTCCCTGTCTTTAAAACAAATTCCTCTTGCTAATACAGTGGCACCTTGGTACTACATTCCAGAACTCATGACGAGTGCCGAAACCAATGAGTACTGAACGATGAAGCATTTTCTCTTGTGGGGCATCATGACTCTTACCAGTTCTAGCACGTGCAATGAGTCCCGAGCAAGCGCCAAGTGCTGAAAAATTTTTTGCTTGTCAAAATGTAACGAGTACAGGGTTTGACAAGTTCTGAAGCCAATGAGTACCGAGGTCTGACTGTATATCAGAGGTGCACATGGGTGTATGTGCATTGAGGCACAAGTCATTTTAAACTTCCCTTTGTGCCCTGACATCATAAAACATCGTAAGAATTTGTCCTGTTGTCATACAGTGTTCATGAATATTATTTCAATGGCTATAGAAAATCCTGCCAAATACCATAAGTTATTCCACTTTGCCCCTATTTATGAAAGATTCCAGTTCTTTTCACTTTTTCTATATTGCATATCACACTGTGATGGACATATTAACCTGCAAAACCCATTTGGGTATTTTCGACTATTTCTTTAGCATATACTCCCAGAACTGGTCCAAAGCAGATGAACATTTCAAATGCTATGGATATATATCCTATTCTTTAAAATTATTTCTTTTTACCCTACACTGTTCCCCAAAAGTTTTCAGGTAAATTTAAAAAATAAGTAGTTGAGAGTGACAATAAAGGGGAAGTAAGGGTAAAAAATTAATATAGCCCAAGATAAGATGAGCCCTGTGCGGATAGGCAGGTACACCTTGGAGATAATGCCGGTTCAGTTCCTGACCACAGCAATCAGCGAGTCACACAAATATTCTGGTTTCCCAGTGCACATAGAAGTTAGGTTTACACTCTACTGTGGTCTTTTAAGTGTGCAATAGCATTATGTCTAAAAAAAATGTATATACCTTAATTTAAAAATACTTTAGTCCTGGCAGTTGTGGCTCTGTTGGTTGGAGCATTGTCCAGTAAACTGAAAGGTCTCAGGTTCAATTCCCATGGGTCAGGGTACATACCTAGGTTGTGGGTTCGGTCCCCAGTTGGGGCATGCACAGGTGGTAATCAATTGATCTTTCTCTCTCTCTTTCTCTCTCTCTCTCTCTCTCTCCCTCCCTCCCTTCCTCTCTCCCTCCCTCCCTTCCTCTCTCTATGGAATCAATAAATATATCCTCAGGTGACAGTTAAAAAAATACTTGATTGCTAAAAAAAAGCTAACCACCATCTGAGCCTGCTGGAAAGATGATGCCAATGTAGGTAATGCAGAGTTGTCGCAAACCTTCCATTTGTGGGAGGAAAATAAAGCGGTATCTGCGAAGCACAGGAAAGTAGAGCACCATAAAGTGAGGTGTGCCTGTAATGTATAATAGGGTTCTCTTACAGTCTCTCAAGATAGGCTCACATTTGACTGGAAGCTTCTAGCTGTCAAATCAAGGAGGGAAATGGCAGCTTCATGATTCGCAGTTACCAAAATGGACAAATAAACCACATACATGTTCTGAAGCAGCCAGTTTGTTCTGCAATATAGATGCTTAACTGCTGTGCAAAGCTCCTTCTCCCCACCAACACCCCCGCTGATTTTCCCCCCGGCTGCCCACTGTGGTGTCACCTCAGACCATCTTCCCCTTTGGCCAAAAAAAAAACAAAAACAAAAAACCAGCCCAGTGAAATTAACTGCCTTTCAATGCGTGAGTGACCTGTCTCCCTGGACAGAACATGTGTTCTTATAACTTGTTGGTCCTTGGCATGTTCTGGAAAGGGCAGGCCTGCCTGGCTGTGAGTATAACTTGAGTTCAGTCAGTCATTCTGAAGGGGGCAGCACCAAATCGTTAGGGCTCCATAGATACCAGACAGTAATATTAAGCACCCTGAAGACTTTTATAAAAATGAAAATGCTTTCCTGCTAATAACACTTCATTTCTAAAACATTTAATTCTGAAAGTTACATTCAAATGAATAGATGTTTTGAATAAAGGTTTTGAAATAAATTTCCTCAGCCCCACCGTTCCTGTTGGTTCTGGGTCTCTCTGAGGGAGTGTGCGCTAAGGGGCCTGAGCTTTGGTAGCTGGGGGGTAGAGAGGGAATCTGCTATGGAATCCTGGCCTAGGAGGCCCCCTGCACTTTACGGGGTTGGGGTGAGGTGGGAAATAAAGCCTCTACTATGAAGTTCAAGCTGGTTCCTCTTTCCAAGTACGGTAGTTCATGTATTCCTTCAACTTTGATTTCAGCAAAACTGAAAAGTCCACCAAGTCTCATAACGCACGCACGCACGCACAGTCTTCGAGCTGTATTTTTTCTCTTAGTGAGGGCCAAAGTATTTGGCTGAGCCCTGGTTCCCCGGGGTTCTCACCTCAGCTTGTCTCACCCTTGTATTGAGGGTGCTTGAGATTATTCTTGATGTTAAGAGTCAGTTCTGTTCGTTTGGGAACTGACAAGGGCTAACTTTCTTTCATTGGGTGTTCTCCACCATCACAGGCTATGCGTGTCACATCGAATGCTACCACCACCACCACCACCCCTCTTGAATGAAGAAACCCAGAAATCGGCCTTGTCGGCTCCCTCCCTTGCCTCCAGGTTATAAGTCTCCTGCTTCAGTTTCCCTCCGTCTCCCATTACCTCCAGGACAAACTGACCCCTGTGGAACTCAGCCCAGCATTCTGACCTTTCTCCTCTCACTTCTCTCTGGGGACCTCAGGCTTTAGCCCTGGGACCCCTGGCCACTCTGGGCCGTTGCTCAATCATGTGTCTTACTGATATGTCCCCTCTCCTTTTTCCTCCGAAGCCCAACTGTAACGCCACCTCCTGCCATACATAGCCCTGCACTGACCCGTTCCTCCCTATAGGGCTGTGATGTGCCTGTATCTTATGCAGCCTGTCCCATGTGGACTTGTCTGTCTCTTGTCTGCCTGTCTCTTTGTCTCATTTGGACCATGAGCCTCTCCAGAGTAGCTACCACCTGGCCTGGCCATCTCAATACCCCCAACTTCTGCTCATTGTGTGCGTTGGCCTCCTGCCATGGTGATTGCCAGAAGCCATGAGATGGGCTATTTCTGTTGCTTTCTGGGAACAACCGCTGACTTCGCCCTCTCATTTTATAAGCGTTCCTTTTTTCCTTCTGTGTCACTGCCATCGCAGACCTTAGATAATCTTGTTTGGGACTCACCCCCCTCCCCACCCAAAGGGGCCCAAAGAGCCGCCCTTTTGGAGGAATTTGGAGGAACCTTCTGCTCCTGCATCAGTGGGCCGTTTCTCTCATCATCTTAGAGGCTCATTCCTGTCCCCAAGGGCTGCTCCTCACCCAAATACAGAGGGAAGTCGCGTGTGTCCTGATGGGCATGGGGGCACCCACCCAAGAGCTGTCTAATTTTACAGGCCTATGCCCCAGCGCCAGCTTTCAGGCTGCCAGATCTCAACTCGACACCTTATGCCTGTCAACAGCCTGGCTGATGCCTCAGCTCCAGGCCAGAAAACCTTTTTCTCAAGGTTAAAAGTAGTTGACCTTTGACAAGCAGCATTGGCTACATTCCTTGTTCCTTAAAAGGGAAGCTCCCAGTTACTGTTTGCTGGTGCTTATTTGGCCATGAGGCGGGAGCAGGGCCTACGTTGTACCCTGTGTACCAGCAGGAGGGTTTGTGGCTAAAGGTGCATTGCTGAACAGTCGTTATTAAAATAGCCATCTTTGAAAATGCGTGCTGGAGAGCAGGGCATCCAGTCTGTCGGCCACTTTGCACCAAGGCCCCTGTGGCTGGAGAACCCGTTGGCTCCTACTGGCTTCTTCACAGGCGACAGTGCCACCTGCCCCACACATAGCACACTCCTTAACTTGTGTGCAGCAGGAAAGCTAAGAAAATGACAAGGACATGCACCAATTACTAAATGCCTGGACTTGTGTTTTTAATATAGGGGTGACGGTCCAAAGATTGACTTGGTGGGCAGTTCGCTATCCGGCATCCTGGACAAGGATCTCTCGGACCGCAGCAATGACATCGGTGAGTAACAGAGCATGTTTGCTTCTCTTTGCACAGTTCTGAAGGAACTGCAGAGCTCAGTTTTCCCCTTCAAGAAACCGGATGAGAACTAACACAGCCACTTAAATGCAAGGCTCACAGCCCTGCGTGGTTTTAGGTGTTGCAGTTTTATAAACCAGGGAAGCGGTGGTGGTCCCCACATTACAACACAGTGCCTGGGATTTTTACTCTCCCTGGCCTAAGGCATTCCTTGCAAGGTCTAATGAAAAGAAGTGACGAATAAACCTTTGTGTAAAAGTGGGCATTAGCACTTATATTTATGTTTTCCAGTGATTTATGTTTTTAATGTAACGAGGTGAATGGGTGAAAATGCAGAATGGCAGAGTTCATTGTAAATCCAGCATTAAGTGTTTTGACTTTGAGTTTAAAATGAGCTTTGATGTAATAATTGCCACCTAGTTCGGAACATGAGTGAATTTTCCCAAGGTCAGGATACCACCATGTGGTAAATGGGAAGGTAGCTAAAGTTTCTGTGAGTAAAAAACTTGGAGGGTCTTTCGAGGATATGCATGGGTGGCTTTGAGATCACATGTGTGCTGGTTGAGACCACCGTCGGTCCCACTTGGATGACAGTCCTTTTAAGAAGACAGCCCTTTTAAGGACTTATTTTTTTGTTAGCTGTACAGCTTTTATGTGTACCTATCATGATCAGAAGTCAGCGCTCTCTTGTAGTCTACATTAAGAGAGAGGGCTACATTTTGCAATTTGCCTTTTTTAAATCAAAATTTTTATTTTGGAATAAGTAGAGAGATTTCACATGTCGTTATAAGAAATAATGCCGAGAGATCCACAGACCCTGGATCTGGTTTCTACCACTGGTAGCATCTTATGAAATTGCACTGCAAGATCACAACCAGGACACTGACGTTGATACAGTCCAGCAGGTGCCCCAGTTTTACAAGTACTGTACTTGTGTGTGTTTAGTCCTACGTAATTTTGTCACATGTGTAGGTTTGTGTATCCACCACCGCAGGCAAGATACAGAACATTCCATCACCACCAGGATCCCTCTGTTGCCTTTTATAACCACACCCACCTCCCGCCTGCCCCCTCCTCTTCCCTAACCTCTGGCAGCCACTATCAGGGATCCATGGGACGTGGAATATTTCTAGCATCCTTTGCTTTGGCTGCTCAATTTAGAAACAAATGTCTGACAGTTGGCAGGTCTTGTAAGAGGCACCAGAGTGCCTAACATGAGCAATCTCGTCACCTGGGGTTACTCCCCTGCTGAGGTGTCTGTTTTCTTCTGAACCTGCTAATACAGTTGCCTCTTCTCAAGTGCTGACCTGCAGTCTGTGACCTGATCTTGTGAAGGCTTTAGGGCTAGGATATGTCACTGTGACTGTAAACACCAAAAGTGCTGGTCTTGTTTCCCAAAACCATTCTGTATCCTCAG
The DNA here is from genome assembly GCA_004027475.1 of Anoura caudifer. Taxonomy (NCBI): domain Eukaryota; kingdom Metazoa; phylum Chordata; class Mammalia; order Chiroptera; family Phyllostomidae; genus Anoura; species Anoura caudifer. The sequence continues at coordinate 46,496 of PVKU01003443.1, read as the reverse complement.
TCAGCTTTTGAGAAGCCCAGTCAGGAAGTATGACCTAGAGCTTCTGACAGCTTGGGCTGACATAATAATAATAGAAATGCTGGGCTACTGTAGCATTTGACCTGGTTAAAGGGCAGGACAGAGCAGAGCGGTGAATGAGAAGGAATCATCAGAATGAGCCTGATGAAGTTCTGACTCTACCATTGCAGTTTTACATTCAGACCCCATTTCTAGGCAGGGTGGCCGGTGGGCAGAGTGCTGCTGAAGGTAATGTGTGTGGGCCTCTCACAAGAAGGGAGGTGTTCTCCCCTCTCCAGAATACACAGAGGTATGCCTGGCTTTTGAAGAACATTAGCCTTTGACCCCCCCCCCCCTTGGGTCTGCAGATGACTATGGTAGATACTGCCAATATATGAATTTCATGTGTTTTTCACTCTGATAAGCTACTTTTGGAATGTTGGAGGCATTGATGGAGGGGAATTAGTCTACGGAAGCTTTTCATACTGTGGAAACAAAGCACCAGCTGTAGGTACCTGGGAGCCCACAAAGAGGTGCTGAGGTTTACTTTGCTCTTGTTTTGACAAGAAGGCATTAATACCAGAAAACTATAATTCCTCAGGCTAATAATATAATATGTATGTTATTTGCATTGTGAGAAACAATGATTGGCAGTTGTGAAATCAACCAGTACACACTTGAGTGCCTACTACTCAAGTGCAAGGCTGAATGGCTACCAGGGCCCTTATACACAGGCCCTGCCTCCCAGGGTCTTTGGGTCTCTTTGCGCCCCTAAGACAGCAAATGAAAAGTGAAGTAACACTGAAAGTCTGTCTAAAGGATGACTGAGTGGTAGAAAGTAATGCTGCTCAGAATCAGAGATGCTCCTTGGCACCCAGGGTGTGAGGACAGGCTCTGTGAAGCGGGACAGACTTACCTGAATCTGGAACTTCGATTTGCCTGAGTGGAGGCAGAGATGGGCAGGGAAGTCACGTGAGCACTGCTGATACCGAGCATAGATCAGCCTGGTTGCCATAGAGGGTTTGTGCTGGCACAGAGGGGCAGGAGGGAGGAGGCTGCAAACGGAAGTTGGGACTGGACTGAGTTTGAGAGGGATGGGTTTGTAACTGATTCTGTAGGCGGTGGGAGCCGGGGAATGTTGACACTGAAGTGACATGATCAGGTCTGAAAATTCAGATATCCCTGAAGGAGTTTTGTGGGACAAATGAAGTGAAGGAAAGATGAGTGTCAGGAGTCAGGTTATTTGATAGTTCCAGTGAGAGGAAGTGAGAGAGAGCCAGAATTAAACTGCTCACACAAGGATTGTGAAAGAAGGGATAGATGCGGAAGCAGTAATGCGAGAGAGAGCATTATGGCTAGGCCTTAGTAACAGATTGGACTTGGGAGTAGGGAGGAGGAGAGAATGATTTGTTAGCTGTGAGGTTTTAGGGTTGGGTGCCTGGGGGGGAAATGACCTGGGTTGAAATAAGCATGTCTGGAGGGAGAATTGGTTTGGAGGAAAACGTGATGAATTCATTTAAGCATGTTGGCTTTGACCTTTGGTCAAACATCCATTGTCAGTGGTGGACGAAGGCTAAAGGTGGGAGGCTGAGGCCAGGAAGCCTGGCAGGGATAGCAGGTAGAGATTAGGACCTTCTGTGATGGAAGAATGCAGGGTTGGCATCTGCACACCTGGGTTGGAGCGCTGCGGATTCTGCTGCTTCCTGGCTGAGTGACCTTCCATAATCTACAGAGATTCTGTAAAGAATACTAAATATCTGCCAACTTTCTCATCTTGTCTTCCAAAATTATGTAGAGTTACTTGGTGAGCTGTAAAAAGATAAAGATGCTTCTTTCTAATGTTGTTTACATAGAAGTGATAAAATGTCAACAAGAAAAATAAAATCCTTACCACGAGAACAAAGAACCTAGAGCTGAAAATCAAATTCTGCCAAAAGTCCACGTGTGAGGGAAAAGCGGGATCTCGCAGCATCATAGGGGCCAAGGGAAGAGAGAGCTTTAAGCAAAATGTCTTTAGGCCCAAATGCAGAAATGCTCTCAAGGAGAATCGGAGAATTCAAGGAGAATTGCAGAGGGGCTGGCTCTCTTGAGGGCTGCTTTTGTATCTCTGCTTTTGTGGCATGTGTTTATTGCTTTGAATCAAGAGGGAAATTATTTGTACCAGAATGTTTTGTTAGTGCTTCAGATGATCAAAGCTGTCCAAATGTGGGCTGTGGTGAATAGCAGAACACAGTCCTGAAAGCCATTAGCAACAATCAGTGTTAGCTATAAATAAATGTGTTTCCTCTTAATAAGGCTATAATTTCAAATTATTATGATATTAAATTAGAGAACATGGCTTTTTCAGATCTCACGTGGGCAGCTATCAGCATCTGTCAGCCCTCGATAATTTACAATGAAATCAGTTGATCCCAAACTAAGTTGTTGATGTCAGTTTGAGATATTGTTTGTATCAAACTATGCAGCCATATTTCAAGGAACATAATAGAAAAAAACATGGATGAGCTCCAGCGCAGGCCTGCGCATTAATAGAAGTGAAAATTAAATTGTCCAGTTTTCTCTTGCTGACAGAAGACTCTTGTGTTCCGATTGAATGGGAGATTATAGGCCGCGAAGTCAAGTGCCATAACATTTACTTTTATTATGCCATATATTGTAGTTCCCACAGCATAGTGGGATTTGTTACACTTCAATGCTACAGAGATTTCCCGTTTCTTTCCCACTAAAGCACATGGCAGTGGGGCCTCAAGGTGGGGAGCAGCCTGGGAACTAAGCCATCTAGTTTCAACTAATTGACTTAGAAAAAACCTTTCTCCTTTTCAGTTGTTTGCCTTCTTTGTTTTAACTGTTATTTTTTCTTCCCCATCAAAGTGTTGCTGCTTCCATCTCTTTACATGGACTCCACCCCCTCTTTACTGGAGGAAGCTAAGGATTTTCCCACCATCTTCCCCTCCCCTCACCCCCACAGACCTTCATTCACTTCACATGATACTCAGTTTGGGGCCAAGTGTCACTAGCTTTAAAGTCAGTGGACTTAGGATGTGGACCTCATTTGAAAGCTATGAAGACGGACTTCAGCGTGTCCTCAGTCTCTCATAGATGCTTCTAGGCCTATTCATTTGGACCAGGAAATGCAAAAGCACTTTCCTACACCCTGAGAATGCTATTAAAAGCTAATTGATTTGGGGTTCTGGAAAGGTTCTAAAACCGGATTGTGACTGGTTTTACTAAAGGCGACCAAGTTGTATTCTTAAAGTGGGTGAAGTTTATGGCATATAAATTATACCTGAATAAAGCTGTTAAAATGGGGAAAAAAGAGCTGGTTGAAATTCTCTTAGCACTCCTTTTGAGGTCTCAGTGTCAAAAAAAGATACATATACACAACTAATTTATAAGTATGGGGTTAGAAGTGCCCTTTCGCCTCCCTCTAGAAAATAGTTGTGTTTATTTAGACAAATAGCCATTATATTGGTGTTTCTGAGTTGTCTATAAACCAGTCTTTTATAAATAGCATTATGTTTTAGATGTGTCAGGAAAGCTGTCTAAAAGCTTGTGGAGGAATCCTTTTGTAATGCAAACAAGTTCCCTTAAATTGTTAAATAAGGGTAATTGTTTTTACAGAGTTTTTATTATTTATTATTATTGATTTGAAAGAGAGAGCAAGGGGGAGAGAGAAACATCCATCTGTTGTCCCACTTATTTATGCATTCATCGGTTGAGTATTTTTTTTATTGTTGACACTATTACAAGATGTCCCCCATTTCCCACCCCCCATTCCCCCATGCAGCCAGTCCCCACAACCCCCAACCCCGGCCCCTACCACATTGTTGTCGGTGTCCATGGCTATGCCTCGAAGCTGCAGCCTTGGCGTATCAAGACTACACTCTAACCAAGTGAGCTACCTGGCCAGGGCTACAAAGTTTTCTTAAATTGAGGCCCAGCTGGACATTGATAAGTATGATTACAGCTGTGGTTCTACAGTATTTACAAAATGTTTGGGGGGGTTTAGGTAGGAGTATTTTTTAAGAATATTTGGAGGTAGAATATGTCTTTGTAATCCGGATTCCGCTTTCAGGGACAATTTGCAGATAGCTGCTTCTGAAGAATGTAGCTGTGCGTGTAATGTCCTAGTGTGAGAACTGTTTCTCCGGTACAATTACAGGCACGTACTCCCTTTCTTCATCTGCCTTCTGCCTCCTAAGGTTACAGTGGGTGAATTAATAGCAGCTCCAGTGAGCAAGGGGAAGGAAAAAAGGAACTCACAGTGACTGGGGTGCCACCTAGACATTTTGTAGCTTTTGTGTATTTCTCATAATCACCAGACCTGTGAAGGAGGTGTAATGACTCTCATTTTTATAGGGAAGGGACAGGGGATAAAGAAAGCCAGGTAACTTGGGGAACCCAGGTCTCCCTGACCCATGGGCCCAGATATTTCAGTGCATGAGGTTGGTCTACATCAGCGCTTCTCAACCACTCTTCCCAGGGGACGTTTGCTGATGTCTGGAGATGTTTCTGGTTGTCACAACATGAGGGTGAGGGTGGGAGTGTGGGGTGCTACTGGCATCTAGTGGGTAGAGACCAGGGTGCTGCTACACGTCCCACAGTGTACATGGTAGCTCAGCAACACAGACCAATCTGGCCGCGTGTCAGTAGCACTGAGGGTGAGAGAAGCCCAGCCAGTGTTGAGAATCTGATGGCAAACTGGGAACTGCTGGGCCGAGGACACTGTCCCCTTGAGTGGAGCCTTGGGGTCCTGATGTGGCCCATCTCATTTCCCGAGAATCTGTGTAAAACACAATTTCAAAATGGTTTTAGAGCTTGTTGAAACCAATGGCTTTATATACAAAAAAATAAATATATCTGAAGTAATTAAACATTGACCAAGAAAGTCTCCATGACCTTTGAGAGAGCGCTCATCCTTGGGCCTATGGAAAATTACTTGCTCCAGAAAAAAAAAATAGGATCTGAGTCTGATTTTCACGTGGAAACATAGTTATATTTGGTATTAGATACTCTCCCAAGATTTAATATCCAGTGTTTAAATGAGTGTTAAATAAAAGGACAGTAAACATGAAATTTAATTAATGCTATATTATAACTTTATCTTCTGTATACCAAAGTTTTTCAAAACATATGTGAAGCCATTTAATAGTGACTATTAACAAAATTTTTATGACACCAACTCTCTATAGACAAGTGTTTGAATTCTTAACTTATTGTGAAATTTCTGCCTTTTACTATAAGCAATCTTTCTTGGGGTTCTCAGACAGATTTGGGGGGATACTTAGATCCCTGGCTTTGGGCTGCTGGTTTTTCTGTCCTTTTTTTATATTTTAAGTTTCCCCTTTGGTCCTTGTAGCATTTTAGGTCAGTTGAGTGACTTCTCAAGTTTTATAGGATAATGTATACTGTGTCCTGCTTGCCTTCAAGAAACCCCAAGAGTGACATTTGGAGCGTTCCAGATGGAGAGCCGGCTGACCGTGTATGTAAGTGAGCTGTGCCTGTCAGCCCTCTCGGGGTGAGCCAGTCTGACATGAGAACTTTCATGCAAGGGCCATGGCTCGCTCCTACAGACAGTATGTCTTTACCAGTGACCTTCAGACACGGCCTTGGGGATCAGGAACGTGGCTGACATTACTCATGCAGAGGAGAGGAAGATGTGATTCTGTTATATCAGGGTCGGGTCTGTGGATGAGGCTGTGAGGGAGGGTGTGCGTACACATGCTGTTCTGCATCCTATTCAGGGACACAAGCCATGATCGAACTTTAGTTTCTATCAGGACTATTTGAGAAGCAATATGCATTTCTCAAGCATGATGACAAAGAGCAAAAGAGATTGTGCTTACGGTCAAATAAGTGCTTTATACCAACGAAGTGAAACAGGTTGAACTTTGATTGATTGGTCTTGGCTCTGGTTAATTCAGAAGAGGTTCTGTGCCTGGACCTCTCCCTGGAGTACCACGGCCATGGTCCCTGGCCTCTCACCTACAACTGTTAGGGCTCGTGGCCTAGCTTTGTGCTCAATAAAAGAGCTCAAGCTGGCAACCAGCTCTAGTTTCAAAATCATCTGGCAGTCCTCGAGGAGATGAGCTGGTGGCAAGGCCTGTCCTTAGTACTTCTAAGAGTCTGATCGCAGATGTGAACTGGGGGTGCCTGTTGACAGACCTTCGCAGAAACATCGGTCCACACCAAAACTGAGGTGCTCACCTCTGTCTGCTTGGCTCCCTGCAGGGCAGCCCTGGTCTTTGACAGTCCGTTGCATTGGCTGGGTTTGTACTCAGTTTGATGGGTTCCACACACATCTTTTACCCCATCACATCCAATAAGCGCAAAAGCAACGAGCATTCAAAGTACCAGTAGAAAAAGTCTCATGAATACGGTAGAGACACAGGTGGAGATGAAACAAATCAAAGGGAACAGATGATGATAAATGCTGCATAACCTCATAGGAGTGTTTGGGGAGTGTGACTTATTCTAAAACACAAACAATGAACAGCGCCATGCTGCCCAAGCCACCTACAGCCATCAGCCTGCTCAGAGGAAAAGTAACTAACAGGAGAGAGGGACGGAGGGACATTCGGGTGTGTAGCAAAGCTCAGTTCAGAGGGCCCTTGGCTTGCAGACATCCACAGTGCTCAGTAGTCATTTGCATTTGTGGTCTGGCTCAGAAGCTCACCTGTGTGCAGAGGTGGCGCATCCTCTCCTGGGGTTTTGGTTGCCTGCCTCTCTGTGGTCAGGGCCCCTGAATTCTTCCTTCAGCCTAATGGCTTGAGCATCTCTGCTTTTGCTACCCGCTGAGACCATTTATAGCTCTGAGAACACACATGCAGAGGGTTTAAGTAGGCTGTGCACAGCAAAGACACTTATATAGTAACCTTTGTGACATCCACAGCGTGCTCAGCTGAGGCCTCTGATCTGGGAATGAATGTGGAGGCAAGAAGAAAACAGGTGACATTCAGCTCTGGTTGCACATGGCATTTATTTGGCCTGCAGTGCCCCTTCCGCCCACTCCCTGTGGCTCACAGATTGGCAGGGCCCAGCTATGGCTTCCGTTTGACTTGTAAATATCCAGAGGCATATACCATGTGCCAGAAAACCATGATCAAGGACCCCTTTGTGATACTAAAAGCATTATAGACAAACTGCACTTTAGTAAGGAGGAAAGCTAAGTTATCAAACCCCTTCTCTAGCCATAGGGTCTTATTAAGGCGTAGTCCAGAGGGCTTGGCCCTCTCAGCCTGTTGCCACCTTTGACTCAGTAAATAAGAAAAGTGATGAGCACTTGAGGAGTGAGGTTGGCGGAACCCATTAGAGTGTTATTAGCTCTGGTGGTGACAACCTAAGGTTGAGGTGTAAGGGAACAGGGAGCCTGCAGTGAGAGCCAGAAGAAACCTCTTTATTCAGCTTCGCGGTGACCCATAGTGATGCACTCTACCTCCGCAGGCCTGAGTCATCTCTCCCTGAGGTTGTTCATAATCTCTGGGCTTTCACAGATTCATTTACCAAACAAAATATGCTTTTAATGTGAGGTGGTGCTGATTTTTATTTCACTCATTAAGCGCATTAAAAAAAAAAAACAACAAAACAAAACAAATGCCATCACCTGGTGGAAGGGATATAATCTGCAGGTTTAAAAATTGAACACATTTCGCTTACTAGGACACTCACGATGTTGGCCTTCTTTTGGTGGGGGAGAGAGGATATGTTGGAGGGTGGGGTGGGGTACCAACAAAAGGCTCCAGAGAGAGGTGGGTATTGAAGCTCTGGCAGATGTCACTGCCCAGAAATGTAGTTAGCAGATTAATTTTGTATAGAGATACAGTTGCTTGTGATTTTTAAAAATCACTTATAGAATGTCAGATATTTTGTTGTTGTTGTTCAAGTACAGTTGTCTGTATTTTCCTCCTACCACTTCCCCCCCCTCATAACCCCAGCGAGGGAGGTGGGGATGGCTGGAATGTCAGATTTTTAAGGGCACTTTAAATACTTTGTACCTCTATCCTCTGCCTTCACCCTGGGCTTGAAAATGGGGCCCGCCGGCCCTTCTAACATGTCAGGAGGTGCCAGTCCCTCCCAAGGCGGTGAAATGGGTGCTGGGCTTCAGACAGGCAATACCTTCTCAGGTTTTATACTCAGCATACATTTTGGCTTCTGTGTAATTGTGGATATTTGGAGGTTGCTTCACACATGCGTTACAATTTTCTAAGTGTCAGACTGCTCCTCCTTTGTCTAAGTAGAGTGCTGTTGACCAACATGGGAAGTCCTGTGTGCCTTGCTCCCTAAACAGAAATTGGCCTTCAGTCTGGTGGCACATCGGGCATGGCCTCGCACCTCTTTCAAGTTTTGGTTTTTCATCTTTAAACCAGGGGCTCAGATCAAATGATCAAAGGAGCCCGGGTCAACCTCACAGCCTCATTTCTCTGAATCCGTTTCTTTTAGCTGAATTGTTTGGATGTTGAGAAAACTGCGTGCTCTCTCTCTCTCTCTCTCTCTCCCCCTCTCCCTCTCTCTCTCTCTCTCTGAATCTTCTTTTATATGAAATAGCTTATTCTTCTGTCTCTTTCCCTCAATTCTGTTAGCTCCATCAGTTCTTTTAACCTAGAATTGATCATTTGGCCCTTTCTAAGGTCTTATCTAGGCTTTCTTTGGCTAAAAATTTTTGCTTATAAAACATTTGCTGACCATATGCAAACCTTACTTATCAGCAAGTATGGCTATAAGAGTTATGGCATAAATGTTTATAAAGTTTAAACATTATTAATTCACCTTGAAAAAGCTTGTTATGATTTTTTCACCCAGTTTTTTGCAGAGAAATGTAAAAGGGTAGGATGTTTGCCATCCTAAGTAAATTCGAATTCCTTGAGCAAACCCTTATAGAGAGGCAGGATAATCCCACAGGCTGCCGAGGAAAAGGTGTGGTATACTGGGTAAGCCGTGGACTCTTAGATAGGCACTCTTGGGTTTGAATACGAGCTCTGCAAGCCCTAGGATGAGTGACTCAGAGATTCACTTTCATCTCTTACATGGCAGGGCTAGTAATGCCCACCAACTTAGATGGCTGTTGTTAAATTGAGACATAGTGATGTGACACAACTAACAAAACTGGTGCTTTCAGCATGGTAGTTGGTACCGCTGCAGCTCAGACAGAGAGAAGCACCAGGCATCGACCGTCATTCTTACCATGACTACTGTTATTGGAAATTAGGAAAGTTTTTGAACACATAACATAAATCAGCTAGAAATCAGATATATTTCCTTTTATGTCTCGCTGGGGGACATGCTTATTAATTTTACAGAGAGGCAGGGAAAGGGGGAAAGAAACATCGATGTGATGATTGGTTGCCTCTTGTACGTGCCCCAACTGGGACTGAACCCACAACCTAGGTATGTGCTCTGAGTGGGAATCGAACTGGCGACCCCTTGGTTCATGGGATGACATTCCAACCAACCGAGCCACACTGGCCAGGGCATGTGTGTCTGAAACCAGTAATTTCATACACAATCTACTCAGTTGTGTCTTTATTTTAAAGAGTTTCTCCTACTCCTCCAATTACAAAGAGAATAGGTGCTTACTTTAAAAAAGTAAAAGAACACAGAAAGTTAGAAAGTACAGCCATTCCCTTAGATAATCACTGTTAATTTGTTGTAGGTACTTTTAGAAATCTTTCTATGATTGGATGGATGGATAGATTTTTTATGACCATATTATACACACACTTCTGCTCCATTGTTGCTTTTTGTACTAAATAACATATGTTTAACATCTTTTCACATAAGTCACATAGATCAACCTTATCCTTTTAAAGGCTATATAACATTCCATTGTATGATTCTGCCATGATCAATTCCCTAGGAATAATGGTGCAGAGAGCAACCTAGGACAGGGATCTACAAAGCAGGCTACCTGTACCTTGGGGCCACAGAAACTTCTCAGACCACAAATAGCGCTCATCTTGCTGTGTGCTCTTTCTTCAAACTTATGTACCGAGAGCTCTGGTATCATACTGCTTCTCCTTTTTCCTACTCCCCTTTGCCAATTGCCCTCCCCCACTTTGTGTGGCACAACCAATCTCTTGCCCAATCTAGGAGAATAAAAAACCCTGGTGCAAATTAAGAGACAGTTATAAGATGGGTGTTGGAATTGAGAAGCTGAGTGACTCTATCCACTGGACAAAAAAAAATCCCTTTACAATCAGTTGGTTTCTAATCCTTTGCTTTCAACAAAACTGAAGAAGATCCCTAATGAGTTGCTCATTGATAGATTGTTAAAAATATTTCTTGATGATGCTAGACCACTGTCTTGAGTTTTGCTATATAACTTGAAAGGAGTTCAAAGAATTGAGTGGCATTGTGACAGAATTTTTTCCATTTCCATCTTCTATTTATGTGAACAAAGTTTCTTGGCACTTACAAACTGTAAGATGAAAAATAGGAATAGATTGATGCCAACCCATGTCATTCTTGTGCTAAGTAATAGTCATCCAATATGCATGAAATATCTGGGATGGAGGAACCCAATAAAATTCTACCTTTTTATGCTTATAAATCATTATCAAAATGTGTGGTATGTGTGAATACATACATTTTCATCATTCATATACTAATAATAATTATAATGATAACCAATCCAGAAGAAAACAAATTTTATACTTACAGTCTTACATTTTAGGAAATAAAAAATCATAAATTTCTATTGATATGCATTGTATAGCATAAGATGATGATGACTAACAAAGGACAAAAATATACTAAATTAGACTAAAATTCAGCAGTGGAAGTATGATAGAATATGAATTCAAGGAGGGGACAGAAATGCTGCAGAATTTTCAACTGTTAAACGGTTATTCATTATCTTTAAAAATGGGTGATGGTGGTTATTTACATTGCTGTAATATTGAATGTTTTTAAGAGAGCAATATCATAGTTATGTTTTAAGATAACAATATTTCAATTATAGAAAATTATATCATTTGTGCCTAAAACTTTTACAAAATTTTAGATGTCTACCTAAGATGTGTGAGGGAGGTACCTGGGTTTTCAAAATTATTTTAGAAGGTACACTGGCAAAACAGTCAGAAAACCACTGGTCTCACAAATACATCCTTCTGCAGTTACAGAAATATTTCTACGGGTTAGTTTGTAGAAGTGGAATATCTAAAGGTATACCACACCTTTATCTTTTGCAATAGGTATTGCCAAATGGCATCTCAAAAAGGTTGTGTAGTTTACATTCCTGTGAATAATAGCATAACTACTACTTCCAATAAAAGAAATACATTATTTATTAAATCCTTTTGCATAGCAAATTTGAGCTTGTAGTGCACAGTTGTTAAAGGCATGACAATGTGAAAAGTTGCTTTTCCCCCATTAACATGGCTTATTAACCATCCATGAAAAGCATTTTACCTCTCTTCAATGGTAAACGTCAGGAAGGCCCATGCCCCCTTCTGCTGATCTAAATTAGATCCCCATGCCATCATTGTTAATTTAATCTTTTTACCTTTCTTTCATAGTAGCTAGCAGAATTTGTAATGTGTGTGTGTGTGTGTGTGTGTGTGTGTGTGTGTGTGTGTGTGTGTCTGAGAGGGCTGGAAGCCCCGTGGGGCAGGGACCATGGCTATTTTGTCCAGCCCTGTATCCCCCCATAGCTAGTGCAGAGACGGGCTCATCGTTCTCAGGCGGTAAACATGCACTCAGTGAATGGACTGGGCATGGATGAGAAGAAATACCATGATGCAGGGTTGTGAGAGAGATCTTTGTTGCCACTAGCCACAAGTGATTATTTTAATTTAACTTAATTTAAATAATCACACTTAGTGGCCACCATATTGGATAGTGTAGCTATAGCAGGTTCTGATCATCACAGCAGGTTTTAATGGATAGTGCTGATTTGGAGTGATTACTTTCATTCTCAAAGCTATTACTCTATGCTTGGCATGCAGTAGGTACTTAATAAGTATTTGATTAAGTGGATGAGCACATAAACTCCTTGTCTCCCTCTTACTCTGTAATAGATTCCTCACTCTAAGCCCTATACTACTGCACAGGCTGCCACCAGGATGTTAAAGGGCAGATCTGAGTATGTTGCTTCACTGCTTGAAGTTCTTCCCAAACTCCCATGAAATCCCAGCACCTCAAGTTTCCATGTAAACATTACTTTGCAGTGAACAGCAAATCAGTCTCAGTTAACTTGCCTAACTCCTTCCATTTCTTATCAGAAATTTCCTTTAAAGAAACCAGCCTTTTTTTTTTTTCAGTCCTTTCGAAACACATTTGAATAAAATAGGAAAAGGCAGTTTGTTATCAGAGCATACGGTGGTCTCTTCACCAAAGAAAATTACCTTTCCTAGTATCTTTTCTTGTTCTTGATGTAGAAACAAGTCTCAGAATTCACCATCGGTTGAATGGGAAGTAAGGTCGAGTGTTCCTGCTCTCTGTCCAACACTCTGTAGTGGAAAGAACTCCACGGACATGAATCTGAATGTGGGCCCTGTCACCTCCTGGTTGTGACCTTGAGCACGAGGTCTAACCTCTGACCTTGCCTGTCCCCCTTTATGGAATAGAGCAGCACCTACGGGGCGTGGGTTTTGGGGGAGGGTTACGAGCAAGTATGTGTGAAGCAAGTCAGTAGCTCAGACCTGCTTACTCTAAGCAGCTTGTATCTTGCAAACAACACACCTGGATTGCAAATGAAAACTCAACAGCTAATCTGCTATATCCTTACACATTTTGGAGGGCTTATTTTCCTGCAGAAGCTGATCATTGCTCGAATGAGAGTTTTTCGGTTGGTGACTCAGCTAATGCAGGTGTTCATCTGACCCCAATAATGGGTCCAACTCTGTAGTCTGCACAGATGTTCCATGCTAGTCACGTGATTTATGTGCAGGGTGAGATTTCCTCCCTACAACCCTGTGGGTTTAGGGTTTTCACAAGTTAAGTCTTAATTTTTTTAAAGGTATTTTTTTTTTTAATTAAGATTTAGCTTTACTCTTAGATCTCTGTTCCCAAATCCCACAACTCCATCAATGATGTATGAAAACAAAATTCTACCTGTGTGACTTGAGTTTTCACATAATATCTCATTTACAAAAGAATAACCCTCCAAAGCTGATAACTCAGAGAATTCTCCTTTTTTTTTTTTTTTTTTTCCTGGTGGAAAAACTGAAGCCCAGAATGGTTGTTTGTTCATTTATTTGATATTTTTTTATTGAGCACTCACTTCAAGCCAGGAATGATGTTAGGCCTGGGACAAGCAAAGGTAATAGGCACAGTGTCTTCCCTGCCTCATGCAGGAGACAGGTGAGTCCACAAGGAGTGTCAGTTCAGGGTGCTAAAGGCTGAGATGGAGTGATTGATCACTAGGGGAGCACTCAAGTAAGCCTTTAGGGTGCAATCTAATTTATTGGGAAAGGTCCCATTTGCCTGAGCCAGGCCTCGATGGCCCCAGGAGAAGGGAGGGGAGGAAGTTACCTTAGGGACAGAGAGAGGTGGGCAGCAGTCATACCATGAGCACCTTGGCCCTGCAAAGGCACTGGGCTTTCGTGGGAACTTGGGAAGAACTTCAAGCAGCTAAGGGATGTACTCCGATCTGTATTTTAACATCTCTGCTGGCAGCCTGTGGAGTGGTATGGGCCCTAGAGTGAGGACTCTGTTAGAGCAGTTCCAGGAGAGAAGTCCCACCACCTTAGTGATCCTTGACAGGGGCATGCAGGAGCAGGAATGGCTTCCAGAGGCACTAGGACGCAGTGATGTTGACAGGCTTCAACTGAAAGAAACTTCCATTCCAGGGCTCCATCTCGAATCCAGAGCAGTGAGCCACAATGAATAAACAGAGCCATTTAAGAGCTGACAGATAGTTCCTGTGGTGACAGCTGGCTTATCTGTGACTTTTGACTCTTTCTCTTTTGTGTTTTCAATGGATGTGCTTTAGGTCACCTGTGGTCACTGGTATCATCCCTCCCATCTGTGGAAAATGAGCCCACATTTTCTAATTGAACTAAATAGGGTGTGACTGCAATTCATGGAAAATGGGCCACTCCATGTGGCATGAAGAGTCGGAGGCCTTTCCAAGCTGACTCTGTGTCCAACGTGAATTATCCCTGTATGTCTGCAGAGGGCTTGTCTTCCAAGTATCACAAAAGCCAGGAACCTCTCCTCTTTATGAAACTGACTTTTAAAAAATACCCATCATTTGCCAGTTCAATGGTTTTGGATTGGCTCATGGGCATTAAAACTATTTTTTTTTTTATTAAGAGGAAAAATTCCCAGCCAGGCTGAGAAAGCTCCTATCAAGTTTCAGCCTGATTCATTTCAAAACCACCATGAAAATTGGGCCATTTTCTTCGCACCACAATAGGTTAGTCATGGAAATTCTGCCTTAATCTCAGCTACCATGGCCACAGCCATGAAAGCCTAAGGTTACAGTACTGAAGAGTTTTCCCCTTCACTGTCAGAAATCACAAGTACACTGCAGTTCAGGGTCTGAGGTTCCCTTTTTAGCAAGTGACCTCATACTTGGTGTGTCTTTCTTTTTCTGGCAGTTTGGTCTAGTTGTTGTTTCAAAAACAAAAGTGCTTTTTATAAGCTGCAACCGAAGGAAGCTAAATAGAGCTGAATATGCAGGAAGAAGTGAAGAGCCGTTCCCCCTGCAGCACTCTGACCCTCTTGAGTGACAGATGAGGCAGTCTTCTTGGCCCTCTGCGGTGGAGACACTGGCTAAGTGTAGCCAGGCTTCAGCGTGTGCGGGTCTTTTCAGTGCAGAACTCTGCCAGGAAAATGAAATGGGCCAGCCAAGCTGGCTCTGCAGCCGCGGCACAGAATGCTGCCTTCACCCCGAGCTGCCGCCTCATGCCCCACCAGTAGTCAACTCCGTAAGCTGCACTCCTGGAACCAGGGTTTCTTCTTGAGATTAGTTCATTCATTTGTTGACTTGTTCAGTTGTTCGCTTGTTCCTTTATTTGCAGAATATTAAGCACGTTTTCCCCAGGAATGTGCTAGACACTGAGAGCTCAAAGATGAGTTCCTGCTCTCCTGGGGCTCACAGTCCAAGTGCGGGAAACAGACACCCACCTCTGAGTCATTTTGAAAGTGTGATTTAAGACAGACCACCATCTCACACACCATCAAACCTTCAACTCCTAAGGGGACTTAAGTATTTCAGGCGGGTGGGTGGAAAGCAAAGATGGAGTCTTCCCTAGAGTCTAGCAGATGTTTCCTGGACATGAACTTGTCTGTTCCCTGCACAGCAGAGGATGTACTGAGTCCATCCCAAGGGGCCTGCAGCCATGCCACCTGCTCCCCACAGCGCTCTCCCACTGCCTCTGCATACTGGGTCCCCTGGCAGGCCTCCTTCTCACTTCAGCTGCAGTGTTTCTGACCTGTCACCAATCACCCAAGCCTTCGCTCACCACTTTGATCGACTGCTGTAATCACTTCACTCTGCTCAGGTTTTGCCTCCAGACTTTGCTTCTGTTTCAGACGGAGCCATGATAGAGGTGCTCCCTCTCAGCCCCTGGTAGCACACAGTCAAGGCCCTCCACAGCGCCTTGTTTGCTGGAACCATTAATGGCCCCATCCTCCACCTCCTCCCTAGCTGCTGGCTCTTCAGTTTCATGTCCTCTCTCATTTCTCCCAGACTTCCTCTGCCCTCTTTGTGTCCCCCATCCTGCACAATCAACGCCGCTCCCTGAGCAAGCCTCCCTGTTCTGGGCCTTATTTCCTGCTCTCTGTTTGGGAGCTGAATAGAGCAGCGGTCTCGAACCTTTTTGGCACCAGTGACCGGTGTTGTAGAAGACAATTTTCCCACAGACCAGAGGTCAGGGAGTATGGTTTTGGGATGATTCAAGTGCATTGCATCCAAACTTACCTCCTGCTGTACAGCTGATTCCTAACAGGCCCAGACCAGTACTGGTCCATGGCCCAGAGGTACAGAGAACCTGCTAAACCCATTGTTTGCAGAGTACATGCAAAGATGTTGGTGGATACTTTTCTATAATAAAAAATTGGAGGGGGAAATAATATGGAAATGAATTATCCAATAACAGGGGATTGAGTCAATAAATCATGAATTGCAGTGCAGTAGAAGATTATACAACAATCAATGTTTATGAAAACATTTTAGAGTTGTAGCATATTATGATAATGAAAGAAACAGAATGCAATACTACATATAGTGGGAATTAGACTATTTATAGAAAAAGCCTGGAGGGCTGGAGGGTAATATACTCAAATGCTAATGGTGGTTATACTAATGTGGTAACATTATAATTGACTTTCTTTCATTGTCACAATTTTATGTTTTGTTTTGTTTTTTAATGACACACTGAGCATGCATTACTTTTGTAATCAGAGAAAAAGTGGCTTTAATTAATAGGGAGGATGTTAATGTCAGATGGTGGCTTTTGGCATCAATCCAAGTGTGTAATGGGGAATTTAGGAAAATAAGATGTTTTAAAAGGGAAGGCCCCTGAGAGGGTCAGGGCAGTGAACTCGCTCTGGAGAGGTTCACCTAGCAGTGGGGGTCTTAGCCCATCCCTGGACCCTGCTGAGCAGGCTTGTGAGGTGGGTCCCTTTAATGGCCTCCATCTGGTGCTGGGTGCTGATTGGCTCCCACTTTGGCCTCCGAGCACCACCAATAGTTTTCTCTGTGCTGTGTCTGCAGATAGTTAGCCTTTGGTTATACTTGTTTTGCCCTTATAAAATGAGTTCATTGACTAATTAATTATTCCTTCACTAGGTGCTAGAATAAAGTCACTTCATATAATCCCGGGTGTAATGGAATGGTTTGTCCTGATCAGTGTGACTTGTACTTGGTTTTGTATATTCCACTGAAGGAAATAATTTCCAGGCAACGCCTACCTGGTTATTAATAAAATAAAGCCATCACACAGCCAGATCACTTATAATGACCATCAACAAAAGAGCTTTCCCCAAAATAAGGAGGGATAAAAACACATATAATTTTTATCTTTTCTGTCTTGAGCCAGCAGATTTGCAGGTATGAATTAGGATGCATTCGGCTGCAGATAAAGAATATCTGATTAAAATTGGCTGAAAAAAACAGAGGGTAATTAACTTCACATGGCATGAAGTCTGGGCACTAGATTATTCCAGGGTTGGTGGATGGCTCATTGGTCACCCATGATCTTTCCATTTTTCTGCTCTGCCATGCCCAAGATCTCCAAGAGCATTGGCCAGCCTCCCCTCATGGTCATAAAATGGCTGCTGGAGCTCTAGACATCCTGTCCATTCACAGCATCCCAAACAGGGAAGAAGAAAGGGCAGCAACACAAATGGCCTTCCGCTCACTTGGCACTCGCTAGCCAGAGAGGTAATCTCTTTCCAAGAGGCTCTCATAGAGTTCCCTTTATTTCTCAGTGACCCAAATTGGGCTACATGTCCACATCCAGAGCAATCACAGGCTGGGCACATTGTCCTGAAACAAAACTGAGGCCATGTTAAAGGGAGAATGGGGAAAGGTTTGGGAACACATAGCATATGAAACACGGTGCACTTGTCAGAAAAAGATGGCATTGCCCCGGTCACAAGCAATAATAGGTCTCAGGGTTGGCCCCCCTTTCTGCCAGCCTTTCCATCATGCATCTCATACGCATTTACACTTCATTTGTAAATCTCCCAAACTCCGTAGATCCAGGTAATCACTTGGCCTGATCATTTGTGGAAGATGGTGGCAAAGTCAAGGCAGAGGCCTTATTCCTAGTCACATACCAGGTAGAGTATTGATCTGGGTGAATGATTCTACAATACATTTGTCTGAAACATCAGTCACAGAGATGTGAGATCTCTGAGGGCAGGCTCGTGTCCACCATACTCACTGGTGTATTCTTGGTATTGAGAAGTGTGTGTGTGTGTGTGTGTGTGTGTGTGTGTGTGTGTGTCACAGGGTAGTTGCTCAATCATAATGTCATGAATGAATGAGCATACTGATGACTGAAGAAGACAATGCCTCCCTTGAGTGATGCCTCTGGAAGGAGAATGGTGGCAGTCTCTGTGAGTTATCTGGAGAAGTAGAAGCTTGCTCTCCATCCCCAGGGAGTTTATAGTCTAACGTTAGGGTCAGAGCTGATGGCCAGAGTACTGCGGTACAGCCAGAGGAGGAGGCTGCCCTCTCTTGTCTTTTGGAACCGATGACCAACATGCACTTGTCTGAGGACATTGTACCTCATGATAACTGATAACTATTTTTGTGATGAGCCTGCACCAATGTTTTACTACCAGAATGAACTTGGACTTGTGGGGAAAAAAGAGAATTCCTCATTTACTCTTTCTGTAGCTTTTCAAGATTTATGAATATAGGTGTGGAAGAAGGGAAGAAGAATCATCTTTCTCATCCATGTTAGCTTGTTATACTGAGGTGGAAATTATTCTTCATTCCGTCTGGATCATGTTTATTGGATGAGCAAGGGATACAGACAGCCTTCGAAAATGATGAAATGTAATCCAGGCATACAGGATGATTTTTAAGGAAAAGAGATGCTTCTGGCATGTTATGAGAACCTTTACTCACTCCTAATTTTGCTCTTAAAAATCTATTTTACTTCCGTTTTAGACCTAGAAGGTTTTGACTCCGTGGTATCATCTACTGAGAAACTCAGTCACCCAACCACAAGCAGACCAAAAGCCACAGGGCGGCGGCCTCCGTCCCAGTCCCTCACATCCGTAAGTGTCGCCTCAATTCTTTACAGCTCATTGCAAGAAAGATAAGAGGTTGAAGTTAAGGACTCTTCTGCATGTCGCTGTTTTGAGGACAAACAGGAAAGAAAAGTCATGAGATACACTGCTGCCCAAAAAATGATTTGAGCGTCTCCCAGAATCAAGCAGTATTTCTATTTATTCACTGTGTGTCTGCCAGCCAGGTGGGCACTCCCTGTTCGCGCTTACTCTCTCCTTCCAGACTGATTCTCATTCAAACATGAAATGAAATTGGTAAGAAAAAAAAAGTCATGTTTAATGGCGGGAAAGGAGAGTGTGGCTGGTTTGGTCTAGAAACAAAATAAAACTACTAAAGAAAGCTCTGCCACTAGACAGTGCTTGGCAGTGAGAAGCCTTTCTCCCACGCAGACCTTTAGGAGATTGTTTTTAAATGCATGAGGCACCTGGTCATGTTGGAGAGAACAGTTAGAATATTCCGGATAACCCGTAGAGGTTTTTTGTTTGGGTTGTTTTGAATAACTTCTTTCCTCATTGGAAACCTGTAACACATTGTAGTGCCAAATGTGAACAATGAAATGCGTAAAGAAAAAAATGACTTGTGATCCTGCTCCCCAGACCTAAGAAATGTTAGCCTCTTGCTATATCCTTGGATTGTATTAAAATTCTATTTCTATGTGTAAAATTGTTTCTTCCACAATGGGGTTGCTTAATATGCATTGTTTGGAACTTGCTTTTTCCTCTTACATTGTTCACCTTTCTCTCCAATCATTATACCTCTTCAATAATACCACACTAATTGGCTGCCTAGTATTCTGAGTTTTTAAGAAAAGATAGTTTATCTAGCCAGTGCATCATCATTGAACATTTATGTTGTGTCTGATTCTTCATTATAAACACTGAAGTGAATGCCATTGTAGAAGGATCTTGCTGCTTCTTCAAGCAGTGCATTTGTGCCTATTTTATCTCTCTCTATCAATCTATCTCTCTATATGACATTGCCTTGCCCTTGCTAGGAATGTAGGTCTCTGGCCTTATGACCTTCATCCGGATACACCAAAATGTTAACCTTTTGAAGGTTTTCCAGGACACTTTTGCCTTTCACCTCATCACTGACCCCGCCTAAGCAGTCATCATTTAGAAGGAAAAGAAGGCCACTCCTTTGAACCTCTCCTCTCATATTCCTGAGTCTGGAAGTGTGGCTTGAGTCATCCTTTTTTCCGTCTTGTATGAAACAAACCTAATTCTGTGTTGACACCTTTTGCGAAGAAAGTCTTGGAATAGCGGCTTACTCTTTCCCTCTTACGGAGAGTACTGTGTCAATACCGCCTCCTTTCCCCTTTCCCTGTCACCTGTTCACACCCTCCCTAACACGCCTCATAGACACCCAAACTATTTCATTGTTTCTTGGCATCTCTGTGTTGAAATTTTTAATCCTACCTCCCATAGCTTCTCTCTGAGTCCTTCAGCATTTTTGTTTTCCCTCCAAATTCTTTCCTACTTTATAAGATCTAGAGGGCCTCGAGGCATCCAGAATTAAATACAGAAAAATGCAAACTACCCTCTACCACCCACCCTCGGTTCATACATCCCATGTCTGAGAGTTTGTATATATTTGGGGAGAACAGATAAAGGCGTCTCATCTTTGCTCTTCTTTTAGACTACACATTTGTTCATTCACTCATTCACCAAATATTTATAGATATCTGTCTCCTGTGGGCTCAGTTCTGTGCCTGACACCAAGGCTGCAACTGGGAATGTGATGTACGCGGTCCCTGCCCACAGGAAGCTTACGGCACAGGGACTCAAAAGTTTGGCATTTTCTACGGAACAACTTTATTTGCGGGCTTAAAACAATAAGATACCTGTGTGCTTTAAAGAAGTAGAATTACTGTGCCCTCTCCCATTCATTGCTATCCATCACATACATTGAATTTATGTTTGCTCTTCTTCCAGCTAGCACCTGTAGGTTTTTCATAGCAAAATGGGATTGGTGGATGTGGACATACTCCCAAAAGGCCATTGGAAGGAAAGACTGAGGAAATGCACCAGTTACGACCGCCCAGCCTGGGGCTTCTCCTACAGTCCACTCCTACAATCCACTCCTCTGTGTTTATCAAATTCAAAGAGCAAACTTTGATTGGCAGGTCATGAACCATAGGTTGTATAGGAAGAAACTGGCTTTTTAAATAAAATCTGAAAATGAGAAAATTCAGGCATTGCAAGGTGGTTAAGCAATTAAGCTTAGATTAAGAAGAAAGCTTGGTTGGGGGATATTCTAGGTAATGGGATTTTCAGATTAAATAAAGATTAACAAATAAGACCTTTTCATTTTAAAACTTTGCTTACAAATTTCCTAAATATATTAGTTTTCTACCTTATTAAGTAGATACACAGAGGAAAACAAACAGTATTTGTAGGTGGGGTTTTTCTACAGTGGCATCAAGTGGGGATTCTATATGGGACACAGAGGTGAAGCTGATTATGAGGTCACCCAAAGCAACCTCTGGTAGAGTCTTCCCTCAAAAGGTTTCCTTGCCACAGGAACTCTTATTGGCTTTTGCTTTGTCCTAAACTGGGAAAATTCTAGCCACAATAATCATTTATGACCAAGTGAATTCCAGTGAATTGGTTCACAGTCATCTAGCTTTTTGATTTTCACAATGAGGCAAGAAAGGTGGGGATGTTATCTCCATATTTTACCAAAAGATGCTGCCATTCTGTAAATAGGCCCTGACAAAGATAGAATCCAAACTGGATGTTGAGTGTCCGTGGCAATGAGAGCAGAGATTGAGCAGCAGGTAGCAAATTAGGTGTGAGCTTGCTGTGCTGGCAGGAAGTCTGTGCTCTGTGGCTCTAGAAACTTTGGTCACTGGACTGCAGGCCTGGTGACCCCTTGCCCTTGGAAACAGTTTCCTCTTAGAGAAGTCCTTTTAACCACTTGTCTGTGCCCATTTGGTGGTTCTGGAAAAGGATCCAGGAGGGAATGAAGGAGATGCACGTTAGAGGCAGCCTCCTCTCAACCTGTGTGTCCTTCCCCCCTGGGCTGTCAGCCCTGTGAGAGCAGGGACTGTGTCCAGCATGTCATCATTTAAGTTCAGTACCAAGCTCAGTGCTTGGCACACAGTAGCAAATATTTACAGAAAGCAGGGAGTCTCTGAGGGATGGAGGGAATAGGAAAAGTTGGATGACAGATGCTTGCATGGGTGAAATGACCCGTGGGCATCAGTTGAAAGGTCCCATAGAAAGATCCCTGGGGCAGAAAATCTGGCTTCTTGGTCCCAGTTCTGCCACTATCTCCAGTGCACAGATAATAGCACACTTTCTGCCTCATAGGGTTATAATGAGGAGACAAACAAAACACAAGTGTCAAGTGCTTTAAAAAGCACACAACATTATACTAACAAAAGCTATGTCAGCTAAGGTGTAATTCTGACAAAAGCATTTTCTTTTGGCTTTATCCAGTCTTCCCTTTCAAGCCCTGATATCTTTGACTCCCCAAGTCCCGAAGAAGATAAAGAGGAACACGTTTCGCTTGCACACAGAGGAGTGGACGCGTCAAAGAAAACTTCAAAGACTGTTACCATATCCCAAGTGAGTGACCAGCCACGGTGAGGGTGTCCCTCCAGCATGGGATCCCTGCCTTTTCATGTACGCTCTGATGAGCTATAACCCAAACAAGGATACGTAGATGTCTTAGCCAGTCCAGTCTGGTAGAACAAAATGCCATCGATTGGGTGGCTTATTCACAGTAAAATGTATTTCTCACATCTCTGGAGGCTGGAAGTCCGCGATCAGGGTGCCAGCACCACCAGATTCTGGTGAGGGCTCTCTTTTGGGTTGCCAACTGCCAGCTTCTCAGTGCGTCCTCACATGGCAGAAAGAGTGTGAGAGCCTTCTGGGGTCCCTTTTATAAGGACACTAGTCCCACTCATAAAGGGCTCCCCCCGCATGACCTAGTCACCTCCCATAGCCTCACCTCCAAATACCATCAAGATGGGTTAGTATTTCCCCATAGGAATTTTGGAAGGACACATACATTCAGTCCATTGCAACAGACCATGCAAGTTTTTGTCATTCTTTAGTGACAGTGATGACTTCAGTAATCAGAATCCCCAATGCACGTTACAAACTCTCCAAAAGTAGGCAGAATGCCTGACATACAAGTTCGATTGATGATTTCCCACATTTTCCCATGTTTTGTGGTTTGATCTCATCTTCATACCATTGACCATATATACACAAATGGTGTCACCCACCATCACCATCTGAAGAACCAAGACAACTGAAAAAGCCTAGAGGTGTCTAGAAAGAATACACTCACTGTATTAAATGCTGTGCCCTCTGCCCACAGATCTTGACTTTTCTGTTCAAAACTGGTGGTGTCACAAACTGTGGTTGGCAGCTCACACATTCGAATAAGTATCGGTGGTCTCTTAAAAGAGGATTTGGATTTATTTATTTATTTATTAGGATAAATCGATAGTCTAAAAACATTTTTATTTCATTGCATGCCCAGGAGATTATATAGCTATTTGAAGTTAGTGGCTTGTGAGAAGCAAAGAAGACATTGTTTAGTGATTGTGTTTTCCACTTGTCCTGTGAATGTGAACCAAGATTTTGAAGTTTATGCTAAGAGAACAAAGCCAATTGAAATTATTTTCTATAAATGCTTGAGACTACTTTCTGTCTAAAAGTAGAAAACCATAGTCATTTTTAAAGGCACTTGAAGCAGGAATTAACACAAAGAAATCAAAGGTTATGTGGGATTTTCCCTCTCATAGATTTAAAATTTTACACATGTAGATTTTCTTTAACAAATGATACAGTAACAAAACTATAATCCCACAAACACAGAGAAATTAATTATTCACAAAACTGAAGCACTCTTCCTTTATAAATGGATTTCATTTGCAGAAATTGGATTTAGACCCATTGGGGGGGTGGGGTTGGTTTTGTTTTTTGTGTGGCCACAGGTAAGCACGAGAATAGTTGTGTTCTTTCTGACCTCTCAGGCATCCTTAGGGTGTTTCTACAGTGACACCTACTGGTGGGCAGTGGCTCTTCACGGTTCTGATTTTCACAGTTCTATCCCATTAGCTTACTTCACTTCCCTGCAGCTGTCATGTCATGTTTACTGCTTCTAGAAATTCCACTTGGACTGCTTTGGTGAAAGTATATGGTAGCTTCTATTCTGTGAGGATTTTAAAAAGTATTTGTTAGCTGAAATGGGCCTGGAGAGCAGGTCACGTAGGAAGTGCTGAGTTTCATTCAAGAAATGCCTGCAAGTCAGTCAGTGTGAGGGCATTGGTGGGTTGGGGGAGGTACGTGAGGATGCAGGATGGGAAATTTGAAAAAGTGTGAACTCAGGAATAGGAAAGAAGCAAAGAAAATAAAAATGAGAGAGTGAATTTTCATACTCGGGTAGCCACAGTCACAGTACTGGGCTTGAGGGTCCAGCTGATGGGGGAGAGGATTGAATCCCAGCTCTGCCAGTTATTAACTGTGAGATTTGGGGAATTCCTCAACCATGCCCCTAAGCCTTCATTTCCTGCTCGGTCAAATGTGTGTGCCAACTGGTCCTTGTTTCAATTGTCTAGCCGACATCCGGCATGTGACCAGTGCTCCATAAATGTCAGTCCCTCTTCCCTCTTACTATAACTCCTACGAACAATAAGCATGGGATAGCTGATTGCTATCACTGGCAGCAGAAAGCGCTTTTCCTCAATGGGAACTTGGCAGAGAAAAGGCAAGCAGACAGTCTGGGAATGCTGGCCCATCTGCCTCTGGCTTACTTTGCCCAGTCTTTCCCTCCAGCACAGTCTGACTCCAGACTCTGCCTCCTCACCATGCCAGCCAACCCCCTCCTTGGCTCCCGCCCTGGGTGCCTGCTGCTACAGGGAGTTCCGGCTGCACGGCTCAGCTTCCCCACCAGCCTTGACTCGTGCCTGTCACTCACCTTCCAAAGTCCTGTCTTCCCCACCTGCCTACATCTCACCTTCCCTTGCTGCCGCCTTCCCTGCCACATGCCCAATGACTGCTCCACACCATGTGCTCTCTTGGTCTCCTCAGGACACTTCTCCATCCGGCCTCCTCCACCTGTCTCCTCTGTCTTAACCCTGGCCCCCTTGGGCTCTTCATCATATCACTCAGCTCAGGGTCTCCCCCATCTTTGAGAGTGAACAAAACCCTTCTTT
Source organism: Anoura caudifer (assembly GCA_004027475.1). Classification (NCBI taxonomy): domain Eukaryota; kingdom Metazoa; phylum Chordata; class Mammalia; order Chiroptera; family Phyllostomidae; genus Anoura; species Anoura caudifer. Next base: position 21,633 of record PVKU01003443.1, on the reverse strand, counting down.
GATCCTGTCTCCTCCTGAGGCTTCTCCATGAATCTTCTCTCTTTCTCCCACCTTCCTTCCTCCACCAAGTTTCTGGAAAGAGTTCTAAACCTGCATGCCACACTCCTCACCTCTCAGTCAGGTGCTGACTGCCTTAGTCAGGTTTCAGTCTCCCTTACTCCACCAAGTGGGCCCCCCCCCCCAAGTTTTCCTGTCAACACCCTGGACCCACTTATCCAACCATTTTCTTCCTTCTGGAAATTCCTGCAGGGGACTTTCATAACCCAGGCTCCTCTTCCTGTCTGCCTTGTCCCCTCTCACCACTCTGCTGTCATCGTCAAGGGCTTTCCCTCCCCTTCCCACCTCTTCAATGTGGAAAGTCCCCAGCTCCCATCATTGGGCATCTTCTCTTCTAATTCTGTGCTATTTACCCCCATGGCTACCTCTTCCTCTGGCCGTTTCTCTGGCCCAACTCACTGTTTCAGTTGTTGGCTCTGCCCGCTAGGCTCTCTGTACTTCCCTCCCAGTGTGTAGACTTCCCCCTCATCTTCAGGGGGTTGGTGTCTCTGCCTGTGTATACCTCCCTGAGTTCTGAGCTTCTTGATGGCCAATAAAATGTTTTGCTCAGTTAGACTTCTCAGAACCTAACCAAACAATTAGGTGGGACTCTGGGCATGTAAATTAAACAGACAGGAAGTACCTGGCCAGAGAGGTGGTCAAATATGAAACATACAGGGGAAAGCACTTCAAGGGAGGGTGCTTAGGGGCTTGTGCGTGAAACAATGAGTGAGCAGCACATGGAGGGAGGTGGGGGCAGCTGTGTAGGTGGGCGTTGCTAAACACGAATCCCTAGCCTCTGTGCCCTCTCTCATTGCAGGTGTCCGACAACAAAGCACCCCTGCCACCCAAGCCGGGGACCATGGCTGCAGGTAGCAGTGGTGGGCCAACCACTCTGTCCTCGGCAGCACCTGCCCCCCTGTCGTCCTCTTTGGGAACAGCTGGACACAGGGCCAACTCCCCATCTCTGTTCGGCACGGAAGGAAAACCAAAGATGGAGCCTGTGGCCAGCAGCCAGGCAGCCCTGGAGGAGCTAAGGACGCAGGTCCGCGAGCTGAGGAGCATCATTGAGACCATGAAGGACCAGCAGAAGTGAGTGTCTAGGTCCCTTCTTCATCTGCCTCTGGGTCACTCTCGCCTGGGCCAGGGCCGAGTCAGTGAGCCTGGATCCCAGCCTGCCCTGGAGGGCGGGCCAGCCTCCCTGTGTTGGTGGCAGCAGGGTGTGGCAGTGGCTGTGAACCCAAGAGGCTTCACTGAGCTCAGCTCCCTGTGTAACTGGGCCTGCCAAGGGGCCCACCAGGAGGAAGTGGTTATAAGGAATGATGTGCTCAGCAGGCCGCTGAAAGGAAAGATCTTTAAATGCCCATACAATATGATATGTACATGTGCCACTTTTTTTATTCTTACCTGAGGATATGTCTTTATTGATTTTAGAGAGAGGGGAAGGGCAGAGAGGGAGAGAGAGAGAGAGAAACATCAATTAGTTGCCTCCCATATGTGCCCAGACCAGGGATTAAACCTGCAACCTTTGGTTTATGGGATGATGCTCCAACCAACTGAGCTACTTGGCCAGGATGCACATGAGCCACTTCTTAATCAACCCAACAGCCAGTTTTTCCTCTAGCATCAGAAAAATTGCAATTTCTTCAGCTAGCTGCCCAGTGCAGTAACTGGCTTGCAGTTAGGGGCTGCCATATATGAAAAGACATAGGGAATCTTTAAAGCCAAGACTTCACACTCAGCAAGATGTTCTCCCCATGAGACTCGAAGCTCTCTCCGTGCATGCCCACATACCCCCATGTTCTCTCCACATCTCTCATCCTCAAGGAGCACTTTGATGGGGGAAAGATCTGAAAGAGAAAATAACTAGCCGGCATGAGTATTACCCAGGATGCCATCCATATGCAGTGACAAAAATGGTCAGAGGATTAAAAGTCAGGAGGTACTTATCTGAGTAAATTGAGCTAGTTTGGGAATCATTTCTTTCTTGGGGGAGTGGGGTTGATGAGGGAGAGGCATCTGAAGGAAGTGTTTCCTGAGTAATATTTTGGAAGGTGATACAGGCTTGCCAAGAGCAGAACACTCCAGCAAAGGGAATAGCATGGGCAAGTTCATGGACACACAGTAGCCCAGTGGGCAGTGGGTCAGCACACCCCTGGCACCTGGCTTCCTGGATGGGGAATTGCCTGGTCTGGTGGTGGGAGATGGGGTTGGAGAACCAGAGTCATACCCTCAGGGGATTGCCCCAGCACCTGCCTCCTGCGCAGTGCTGGAGAGCCCTGAAGTGTTCTGCAGCCAGGTACTTTGGGGAATAATTGGGTTCAACAAAGTTAATTTCTTCTCTGAAGGACTTCTCAGAGCCTCTGCTATATACTGGGAAGATGGAGAGGGTAGCATATGCATTGTTTCCGAAGCATACTTAATCACAGAGCTTTTTTTTTTTTTTTTTTTTAAGAGCATTCTAGGATGAGTGTTCCATGGAACTCACTTTGAGCATTGTGGTTCTGTTCAAGTTCTGGTCCACTCAGGCAGGATTTGCCCCCTACCCAGAAGGGACCCGTCAGATAACTGTGCAGAGAGGCAGGATGCAACTAGAGAGGGTCTCTTGGAGCCAGCCATGCTCTCCTACCTCCTAAAAGTCTCCAGCTCCTATCCAGCTCTGCATATTACAGATTTGCATACCCAAAGGCTCCATCTGTGTCCAGGTGACATTAACCCTCTGCCTAGACAGTGACCCTCCCACCCCAGTACATCCTAGAGTACTGGTTCTTGACCTTCTGAACAGAACCATCATTGGGTCAGACCAGCCTGAATCCAGTGCTTCAGCCCATGAGGTCCTCTGAAAGGTGCCTGGAACCTTCCTGAATGTCTGAAATTGCCTGCGTCTGAGTGCAAAATCTCCAGTGCTTTTGGCCTGCTCTGCCCCATATTCATCTCTCCACTGTGAAGCCTGGCCATAGTTGGCGGGAATTATCCTTCCCCAGCCAACATCTTGAATCCACATGTCACAGTGGCCCCTCTCCCAGGCCTGACTTTTGGGGCCTTCCTCAGCCTGGCCTTTATGCCCAGGGCACTTGGTTCCTATCACTCTCCTTAGCTCTTGGTGTCACCTTTTTGTCAGCCTTCAGCTCAAGTCTGCACTGACTCCGCTCCTCCCCAAAAGTGCTGGTTCTCACCTCCTCTCTGCCCTGGCTCTCCTCCATAACTTTCCCATCTTCCTTCTTCCTTGTGGACTAATGGCCTATTTTACTAATTCAGGACTTAGTGACCTCCTTCCCCAACTAACTCCCCCGACCTGGGCCACTCGAGGCTTTGCCTGCCATTGCTTTCCCAGAGTCTTGCTGTTTGCCTAGGATCCCACCTTTTACATCTTTCCTAAGCCCTAACTAGTGCCCACTGAGACAGTGGTGTAGAGCATGTACCTGAATAAATGCAGACACGCCTCATTGTCTTGTGCCTTGCTGTACTGAGCATCACAGACACTGCATTTTTTACTAATTGAAAGCAAGACCCTCCACCAACAAGAAGATTACAACTCACTTTATTGCACTGTTTGCTTTATTGTGGTGATCTAGAGCTAAACCCCCAATATCTCCGCATTCTTCCTGTACAGTAATGAATCACACTGGTGAATGTCAGAGAACCCAGCACGTTGACAACACTGTTGGGACACTGGCCCAAGTCTAGGGATCATCATTGGCGCTCATCCGAAGTGAGCAAATGTAGTATAACTTCTGCCTTGTTTGTTGTGCTGTTTCTGCAGCCCTTGCTTTTTGATTTTCCGATCCAGTTTGTGAACTTGCACATGTAGAATGGAGTGCTTGATACCCTAAAATGGAGTACAGCTCCCTGAGCAGTTGGGATGGTTGCAGTGTCCTAAGTATAAAACCCTGAGTTTGCAAGATGAATAGATTTGTTTTACTTCATCATTTAAAGTTGGAAAGGGCATTAGACTGTGTGTCCTCTACTTTCACTCTGACATGACTACCATATCATTAGTTCAGTTATTTTACCTCTGAGTTTTCAGATATAGGTATTGGTAGGATTTTGTGAAAATCCGTGAATACATACCAGTAACCTTTTATTAATTTAAAATTCTGGGAAAATGAAGGAAATGTATATGGAATGGTCAAAATGTCTATAATGAAAATTAACCATGTGAGTATATTTAAAAACCACTGATTCTATAATACAAGGATAGTTAGTTTCCAGTCAAGATGGTTAAGATGGAAGACCACAGGATATAAGCCAGGACACCTGTAGTCTAGTCATTGAGTAAGTTGGTCACCTCTCTAGGCCTCAGTTTCCCCATCTTCTCTTAGGAGAAGCTTGGACTGAGGAATCTCAAAGGTCATTTCAGACCTACTGTTGGATAGCTACATATTTTGGAAGCCCAGAAATACTGGCAAGCCTTTCTGTCTCTGACAAATTTTAAGCAATAGCAATGCAAAGCAAACCACGTTCTGCTCATACTCTTTTTTTCTGTGAAGGGGTCAGATGGATTTTGTAGTGATAAGATGCTTCTTTTCTCTTATTGGGGAAGTCTGGGCTTTTGTTTCATTTCATTGTTGTTTGCTTTTCAGACGAGAGATAAAGCAGTTACTGTCAGAGTTGGATGAAGAAAAGAAAATCCGGCTTCGACTGCAGGTGGGTCCCTTGGGGCCCTGCTGCCTCATGAGAAGCTCAGCTGGGCATGGGGGGCAGCATCAGGGCTTTATTTTGAGACTAAGTGATTGTTTTCTCTGCAGATTTAGGCATGCTTCCTGTGGCAATTTTCTTAAAATTTCATAGGCTCACCTCACATCCTTTCCCGGGATCCAGGAAGTTTGGGGGAAGGGAGACATTAAAATGTGCCTCCAATTGGGTTTCTCATTTGGAATTTACCTGAGACATTTCCTCTGTGAAAAGTTCCCCCTGGTTTCCAGAGGCCTCATTGTAGTAACTGCCAGAGGACAGGGCGCCGGGGAGACCTCCCTGCCAACTGGCTGCTTTCATACAGTTTTGGGGACTCCCAGGACCACAGCTGCCCACATTTGGCATTTGCTCTTCATCTTTTTATTTCTCCCTGTTGGCTGTGTCAGTCCTGCCAGGGTATCAGAGCCCTGTGGCCCCTAGCCTCTGATCTAGTTCAGCCGTTACCAAATGGCCAAAGCAAGACTTACAGCTTTCATCCAGTTGGTGCTCTTGGTGGTGGTTAGGACCCATGCTGCTCAAAGAAAGGATAGGTTACTGCTTGTCCTCACTTTGGCGGGTGCTGACCGACACCCCCCTGGCCCAACCACAGCTGCCTTCCAGCACTGCCAGGTGGTCCCCTGTGTCAAGACAGCCTGCTCCGCTCTCTGGTCAAGATACCAACTATTGTGGTTTTTGGCAAATTTTGGATGCTGGTAGCCTAAGAATGAAAACATCTACCATTTCCTAGAACGTTGCACCTGTGTGCCTGTTCTTTACGTTTATGCATTTCTGGCCTCATTATCAACTCTTCATTCCGATGTCATTTTACCCATTTTGCCTGTAAGATTTTCTTTCCATCAACCAGGTTGATTATTTTTCAGCCTCTCTCAAACCAGCCAATTCATTATCACTGTGTTGTTCTTTTTTTCTTTATAGATGGAAGTTAATGACATAAAGAAAGCTCTTCAATCAAAATGAATACTTGATCAATGAAATGTTGCATTATTCATCCTGAGTCCCAGACTCAAATTTTCCGCCCCAGCCAAAATAACTTTGTGCCAAAAGATTAAAGATTTGCCTCACTATTTCCCTGTTTGAAAGATTAGCACAAAAGTCTTGATAGCACAACACAAATTCCATCCAAGAGGAGACTCTTCCCCATGGTATAGTCCTGGGTCTGGCACTGGTTGTGACTTAAACAGAGAAAATTGTGCTAAAGGCTTTTTTACTATGAGATCTAATGCGAAATGAAAACTCAGGCAGTTTAGTCCATAGTGGTACTATTTTGATGATATTTTCCATTAATAAAGTGTAATTTCAGATTATTCGTTTACAAGCTTTATAATTTTATGATTTTTTAAATCGTGTTTTGTCACAGATTCCCCCAGTATTTGTATTACACATAGTCCAGAGCGAGCGTCCCCTTCTTTTGCTGCAGGCGGAAAGCTGCCTCGCTTTGTGTCCCCTCTAGGAGTCTATTACATATGCAATTTTAGATCCAAGCCGTCCCTTTTCCTGCCAGCAACCCTTCCTCCACCCTGAGATCAACTTTAGCTTATATGTGATGGTATATTTACAAAAAGAGAAAGAGAAAATCGGTATTTGCAATGATCTGTGCCTTCTTTTTACCACCCTCTTGATTGGAACTTTTGTGATGCAGCTACCATGATTCAAAAAAAAAAATATTTTTAGCCACTTACCAGAGTCCACTAGAGGCCACTGTCTTCAAAGCTTCTCTCCCCTAGCCAAAGGTCCTAAGAGGAGACAGCTGTGAAGTTGGGTGTGCTCTGTGGCGACTTTTAAGTTCTCCTAGTTTTAGGTTGTTCATGAAACTAGAAATGTCACCCCTGCTTGATTTTTCATCAGCCAAGTTAAACCCCTGCTTCCTGTCCTTTGCACCTTTTGCGTGAACAGAATATGCATTATTAAAGCAAAAATAAATAAAAGTAAAATGCAAATCAAAACAAGGGGGGGAAGTTGTATTATTTCCTGCACTGGGTTATCTGTGTGTGTGTATTATTGTTTCAACTGTACTCACATAATGTCATTTGCCTCGCTCCCTTGTAACCCCTTCCTTAGGTGCAAGGGGCTGGAGGGCTGCTCTTGTTGAAGTGTAGCCATTGGTTCTTCCTGGAATTTTTGGAATTGCTTTTTCCCTCCCAAGGAAACTGGTGTTTGCTTGTCTGCTTTATCTTTGAAGTAAATGAACAGTTCAGCCTTAGTCTATGTAACTGCTTTCTCATCCTTAGCTGAAAATAAGGGGGCATACTGTACTTCAAGATTGTTTGGGGATTGGGGTGGTGGTCCCTTAATGGCCCCTGAAGATGTTTTATGTGTTTCTAAAAAGCTTCTCTATTTCTTGAGTTTTAGAGTAAAAGTACTAAATATTAACAGATTTTTTCACAACCCCAAAGAATGAGAATTGATAACACTGAAGGAGTGATGCCAAAAAAATCACCACATGTTATTGATCGTCGTAAGTACTGCAAATAAAAGTCTCTTCCTTTCTCTCTTCCCCCGCCTTCCTCTTGCCTACATACTTAACCTTGCTTGAGGCTGCTACTTCCTTTAGAGTATTACAGAGGCTGGAAACCTGGTCTGCTAGGATTAAGGAAGGGAGTCAAGGGAAGGGAAGGGTGTAGAGAAAGAAACCTCCCATCCTTCATTCCCATGTCTTTTCACAGCTTTGCTCTCACTGTGCTTGGGGCCGGGAGCACCAAGTTTCCAAGAGCAGCATAAAACATTCCTGTACTCCTTGACTGTTCTAAGCATTCTTATTTTAAACTTGAAGCCTTCAAAGATTTCCTACCACCTATAAGAATGAGGCTTAGATTCTTTGATGTTTGGATTTCTCATTATTCATCATGAAAATCCCTAATGATATAGTTTTATATAATGTTTATATAGAGTAGGATTATTAATCATTACATTGAAAGGTTTCCCATGAGGGGGCACTGGAAGCCTGGAATGTAGAGGGCTGTCATCTTCCCCTCATGGAGGCCAGCAGCTTTCTCTGTGTAAGGAAAGGGAGAAGAGATTCTAGAAGTTGGTGTATCCAGCTTCATTACTGACCCTTGGGCTACCCAGCAGAGAATTGTATGTCGTGGAACTGGACTAGCCACTGTCTGAACAGCCACCATCTTTACTCTTTACAAAATGGACCCGTCAAAAATCCTGAGAAGCTTTGAAGTATCACTTTTGAAAAATTTCTTTTGCTTTCAGCATGGACTCAACCAGCATCTATGGAGATTATTTTTTTTTTTTTGCTTCATTTTCTAAAGTTGTATTTAGAAAAGTCTTAAGTATTGTGCTTTGTAAAGAAGATGATTAGGATGAAATTTTGTGAAAATATTTTTGTTCAACATTGCCCTGATCCAAGAAGAATGATTTCTTGGAATTCAAACCACTTTTCTCCATTTTACACAATTGGATTAATCTTACTGAAATGTCTTCTGAGGACATGGAATATAGTGCCCCACCCCTCGTCTTTCTCAAGTGAACAGAAATAATTCCTTAAAATCTGTGGCTGTGAATTCTGTTTTTAATTGTTCAATTTGACATTTAGACTTAAGCACAAAATTCTAGTTAGGTATAAATTTTTTAGTGTAAAAATCATTAAATTATCATTATTCAAATAATTGTGTAAAGGCACTTTTATTCATACATAGCCCTCTAGGCAGTGTACGCAAGCGCATGATTTGCCTTCTCCCATAAAGACAGCCTGTGTCTATATCATATGTGTGTGTCTTTGGCTACCAACGGTGGGGTTTTATTTCCTTTCATAACCAGCTCCTTGATGGGAAAACCACAGGGTGTGTACTCTATTATTCATGGTTGCCACTGTCTGTGTAAAAATAATCCTGGTTCCACAAAGGCTTTTGTGTTGTAACTTAAGGTCATTGTGGCCTCTTTCTTGTATGAGATTAGGTTTTAGTCCTCCAGTTATTTTAGCATAAATTAACACCAAGCTGTTTTAGCACCCAGAGGGCCTGGCGAAAATCTTTCTCTTTGGCTTCATACAAATGAGAACTGTAACAAAGCAACACGTGCATGAGTGATAGGTGTTCTTTATGGCCCACTGCAGTGGCCAACAGAGGGCAGGCATGGTGGTTATGACCCAAGTCTGACGAAGAGAATGCCATTCCCCAAATTAGCTCTAATGAGGTAATACAATGGCTAAGGCAGGGAAGACTCTTTCCCAGCCAGAAATAAATTTGTTGGTGGTGTAAGGGCAGGCAGGGAGTCATGCCTCCTAAGGTGATGAACCATTGCTGTCATTCCTAGTTCTGTTCTTAGGGTCACTGAGGCTTGTTTCCTGACATGTGGAGCAGAAGGTGGCCCCTGGAGCCCGTGGAGATCCATGAAATAGATGCAGGTTCCTGAGAGGTGGTTTCAGTTCATGCCCTTTTAATCTATCCTAAATTGGTGTGGCTATGGAGCAGCCCCTTCCCATAAATGAGTACGTGCTCATCACATTTGTGAATTCAGAATTCACAGTTAACTGGGCTATGCCTTTTTTCTTGTTGGAGCAACAGGTGTTAAAATATTTCAACCAAACAATAGAACAAGGTAACCTGGTAGGTTGTAGCTAGAATTTTCTGAGGAAAAAATAGAAAAATTTAAAAACTGAATAAAAGAAGACTTGAATTCCTGACAAACCAGTTTGATTGGCCAGTTCTCTTTAAATGGCAACAAGTTTGCTTATATTATATGGATCTAGCAATATATTTAAGTCAGGAATGCCTACCTTCCCTCTCACCCCTATGGAATATTAATAGTTCTCCAGGAAACAGATTTGTTGGCAAGCTTTGAGCTCTTGATGGGGAAGTGGCCTGAAAATGCAAAACTTCATTATCGTTTCTATTAATTAAAAATATTTTAAGGGGATTACAACCCAGTTTTTAAACTAACTAAGCATATAAGGTTATCCTGAAGTCAAACAGAAAAACCATGAAGAAATCGATAACAGCCCTGGCTGGTGTGGCTCAGTGGATCGAGCACTGGCCTGCAAACCAAGGGGTCTAGGGCACATGCCTGGATTGCAGGCCAGGTCCCCAGTGGGGATCTCATGAGAGGCAGCCACACATTGATGTTTCTCTCCCTCTCTTTCTCCCTCCCTTCCCCTCTTTAAAAATAAATAAAATCTTTTTTTTTTAAAGAAAGCAATAACATTTCTAGGGTTGTTCCCCCCAAATAAAAACATATCATAGGAGAAATGGGAATGGATTCTCCTCAAGCTTCATGATTATTTCTTAGTCTGACTCTGTCTGAGAGAACCAATCACTTGGTTGGGGCTGAAGCTCTACTGTTGAATGCTGAAAGGAGGTAGATGAACAGGGACTGGACATTTATATGAAACACCCATCCCCCTGCCTTGGCCCCAAGAGGTGTTTAAGAAATGTGCTTGTATGTCCTCAATCAGGACAGTCTCCTTGGAGGAAGTGAAACTGGAATGAGGAGAAATACATGGGTTGAGAGAGGGAGAAGACTCAGAGGGAACTTCAGGAGGTAGAACCAAAACTCATTTATGGGACTGTAGTGCTGAGATTCTGGAAGGGGTGATGACAAAGATGAAAGGGGGAGGTGGACCTGAGGATGCGAACTTTCAAGGTAATAATAGAGGAAACCATGTGCTAAGGATGGGTCTGTTGACAGGAGTCCTACCAATGAGCCTCTAAGGTTTGGAGGGCCAGAGTGATGGCTGTGGGCTGTAATGTGGAACCCAATCACCTTGAGTATTTAAATAACTTTCTTTTTTTCTAATTATGAAGCTTACATTATACCCAAAGTAGAAAATAAAAACTACAAAGGGAAAGGCAGAAATCCTAATCTCATTTGGATATAGCCATTAATTATTTTGGAGTCTCATAATGGAGGTTATTGTATGTTTATAGTTTTTTAATTTATTGGGTGATGTGTATATATAGTTTTATAGTCTGCTTTTTATACCTAGTACTATCATTTCCTCACTAATTTTTTTTCAAACCGTGATTTGTAATGGCTGAATAATATTCTGTCTACAGATATGCTAGAGAGCATTTAACCAATATTTTCTTGAAAATGTTTCTTATGATATGCTGGATACCATGTGCTGAATGCAACATGTCCCTGTCCTCAAGGAGCTCAAATGGGGAGAAGTAGACAGGTAAGCCGGCAAATCTTCCATAGTACAAGAACAGGAGCACATAGAGAAGTCCATGGGCTTTGGAACTGCAGAGGACAGGTGCCCCATGGAGCTTTGAGAAGGGGAGGTCAGAGAAAGAAGGACAGTTTGGTTAACTCCAATTTTTTGTGTTATAAACCTGTGATGAATGTCTTTGGGCATAAATCTATGTTCTCGTATCTTTTTTTAAAAGTTTTTTATTGTTCAATTACAGCTCATTTCTGATTTATCCTTCAGATAATTCCTACCAGTACCGAGTGCATGTGAATTAACTGAGACTCTTAGCAAGAATAATTCTCACTTGATTATAAACATAATTGAATTAACATTAGTATACAAAAGTGACTAGCTGCCTATCTGTCCCCAAGATTGTATTTGCCTAAACCTTGGTGGGGGTCAGATCTGATTCTCTTCTGGCTAGTCACAGCTCAAGTGTCACCTCATCAGAGAGGCTATCTGTAACCCGCTAGATAAAAGAGCCAACTTTAGCCTCAGTCCTCCCACAGATACCCTGCACTGATACCCTGCTTCATTTATTCATACACACATACACACACACACACTCACACATACTCACATGCACATGTCTGTTTTCTGTCTCCCCTCCCTAGAATGAAACCACCAGGAAGTTAGTGACTTTATGTTCTTTGCTGCTGTATCCCCAGCATCTAAAACATTGCCAGGTGCATAGTAAGAGCTCTTGATATGTATTTGTTGAGTGAATAGATGAATAGGTAATTATGATTGATACCAATTGGAATTCTATAAATTTCAGCAGCCTCTTTTTACCCTTGTTTAAACTCTATGCACAAAACTGTAACATTATGGAGGATTCAAGACCTAAGAGAAGTTATAAAGACAGCCTACAGAGACATTTGACTTGTACTTGAGTCCCACCCTATACCCAGACCCTAAAGAGAGTGCTTATATCACCATGGATCTTAAAATAGGTTCACATGGTCTGTATACTGTTATCTCTAAGGTTGTCATCCACTGTTGGAAAACTCTGACTAACTCTGTTTTAAGACATAAAGCACTGGGTCTTCCGGTCAAGATGACAGCGTAGGCAGACATGACTTGCTTCTTCACACAGCCACATCAAAATTACAACTAAAATATAGAACGACAATCACTTAGAACCATCAGAAGTCAGTTTGAATGGGAATATGACAATTAGAGAATTAAAGAAACCACATCCATCCAGACTGAGCTGGCAAGCTGGTGCCATATTGGAAACTCTATCAACCTGCTAACATTGTTTGACCTGCCTTGGAGATCCCCAGAGACACTGCCCCACCCAACTTATGGGCCCACCCAAGCTGGTTTTCCATATGAATGGTCAGTCTTAGTTCTTGCTTCACAACTTCCTAAATTCACAGCTTGGCTTCACCTGGGAATTTCCAAGCCCAGCACAAGTAGTAGCCATCTCAGGTTGCTTTATAGCTCAGGCAGGGTGGCCCTGGGCAAAACACAGGTGGGGGCTGACCTTGGCCTGCACTGCCTGAACTACAGAGCCAACGCACCCAGTGGACAGCTACAGACCACAAAGGAGCACCACCAACTTGTCCCTGCACAGCTGATCCTCCACAGAGGGGAGAGTGCTGGTCAGTGGTCACAGCCTATCTTTGCAGCTGACTGGCTTGGGTAAATCCCTCCCATTGATCGCCAACAGCAACCAAGGCTCAATTACAAGAGGAGGGTGTACTCAACCCACACAAAGGCACACCTTGAATACCCAGCTTGGTGATAGAGGAGGTCATGCCACTGGACCCTGTAATACATCTACTACATTAGACCACACTACCAAGACACGGAGTCAAAGCAGCTCTACCTAATACATAGAAACAAACACAGGGAGGCTGCCAAAATGAGGAGACAAAGAAACATGGCCCAAATGAAAGAACATATCAAACTCCAGAAAAAGAGCTAAATGAAATGGAGATAAGTGATCTATCAGATGTGGAGTTCAAAACACTAGTCATAAGGATGCTCAAGGAACTTAGAAAGGACCTCAACAGCATAAGAAAGATCCACTCGGAAACGAAGGATACACCAACTGAAATAAAGAACAATTTACAGAGAAACAACAGTAGAGTGGATGAAGCTGAGAATCAAACCAATGATTTGTAACAAAGGGAAGCAAAAAACAACCAACCAGAACAAGAAGAAAAAAGAATCCAAAAAAATGAGAATAGTATAAACAGCTTCTGGGACAACTTCAAACATTCCAACATTTGCCTCATAGGGGTGCCAGAAGGAGAAGAGAAAGAGCAAGAAATTGGAAATGTAGCTGAAAAAATAATAAAACTTCCCTAATTTGGTGAAGGAAATAGATATGCAAGTCCAGGAAGCACAGACAGTCTCAAACAAGAAGGATGATACAAAGAGGCCTACTCCAAGACACATCATAATTAAAAGTCCAAAGGTTAAAGATAAAGAGAGAATCTTAAAAGCAGCAAGACAAAAGTTAGTTACCTGCAGGGGAGTTCCCATAAGACTATCAGCTGATTTCTCAAAAGAAACTTTGCAGGCTAGAAGCAGTTGACAAGAAATATTCCAAGTCATGAAAAGCAGGGACCTACAACCAAGATTGCTCTACCCAGCAAAACTATCATTTAGACGAGATCAGGCGCATTCAGGGTGGTATGGCCCTAGATGCAAAGCTATCATTTAGAATCGAAGGGCAGATAAAGAGCTTCCCAGACAAGAAAAAACAAAAGGAGTTCATCATCACCAAATCATTATTATATGAAACATTAAAGGGACTTATTTAAGAAAAAAGATCAAAAGTATGAACAATAAAAGGCAAAATATACATATCTATCAACAATCGAATCTAAAAAATAAACTAAGCAAACAAGAAGAACAGACAGAATCATGGATATGGAGAGCATTTTGGTGGTTGCCATATGGGAGGGGGTGTGGGGGAATGGGTGAAGAGGTGAGGGGATTAAGAAGTACAAATAGGTAGTTACAGAAGAGCCATGGGGATGTAAAGTACAGTATAGGAAATGGAGTAGCCAAAGAATTTATACACATGATCCATGGACATGAACAATGGTGTGGGGATTGCCTGAGGACGTGGGGGGGTGCTGACTGAAGGGGGTAAAGGGGGAACAATTAGGACACCTGTAGTAGCACAATCAATAAAATATAAATAAAAATAATGCAAAAAGAAAAAGACAAAGCATTCTTTTTAAATTAGATTTACTCTGGAACAAGAAGGAATTCAAGGGAGAGCATATTCCTGACACTACTCTCGACATTTCTCTGAAAGCTGAAAACCTAATTGCTGCTCCTCAGGGCTGACCATGTACCCTGAAAGTGATAAATAAGTAAGACATGTAGACCAGCCCCGGGCCTCCAGGACAGGCCATACGGTTCCTAGAGTGTGATCCCCAGAGGAGGAGGAGTAGCATCACCAACCAGGAACTTGATAGTACTGAAAATTCTTCAGCCCTGCCCCAGACCTAGTGAATCAGAAACTCTGGAGAGGGGACCCAGCAAACCATGTTTTAACAATTCTTCTTAGGGATTCTGATGCATACTCAAGTTTGAGGACTACTGTCATAGGGGGATCATCTCCCTCTCAGTAAGTTGTGTGTAAAATAACCCATAGCATTCTTTTCAAGAAATCTCTAGTTGGACTCTGGCTGCAGCAATGCAAGGCATACTATCCAGAAACTATGTCATAGTCTATTAGGTTGAACCATATGAAATTGACAGTTTCGTAGGTCAATTCACCTAAACATGGGTGAATAGGGCTTCCCATTTCAGCTCAGAGACATAGAGAGCTGTGAGATTGTCTTTCCAATGCTTACCACCAGAAAAAGAAATCTGGACAGACTGGGAATTAAAAAGATAACTGAGTTTGCAGAGCAAACAGCTATTTCAAAATCTGGAGAGAGACATTCTCTGTGAGACATGGCACCTAAGAACTTGCTTACCAGGGACAGAAGCCACCAAGCACCATAGAAGTGGACAGGAAAATCAAACTGGAATATTTAACAAATTGCTGGAGACTGTGAACTTGCTTGAGATTGTGAAGCTATTCAGGAGTGGGGTTCCCATCATTCTGCAGGTTTTTCCTCCAAGAACCCCACCTGGCTCTCACAGGGAAGATCAGGGAAAATCCAGAGAAAACTCATGGTGCAGGTTGGATGCTGGTTCAGGAACCACTGAGAATTCCACTCAGACCTATCTCCCTTAAGGAATAAAAGGCTTATTCTACAGAGGGGAGGACATGGCCTGAGGAACTGGTGAACTACATTACTGCTGATGGGAAGAGAAGTCCACCCAGCTCCATCCCATATCCCTATCTCACCTAAAATAACAAAGGTTTAATCTTTAGGGAGAAGGGCCTTATGGCTGTTCACTAACACTATTGGATCCCCCCACTCCATCTGAGGAAAGATATTTGGGGAGGGAGCGCTATCCCTGGAAGAGGGGCAGAAGCACTGGTGGAGGCTGCACCTCTGAAAATGAGGCTTGGAATATTAGAGGCCACCCCCTCAAAGCCCCATTTGCATACTACCAAAACTCCAGGAATAACAACAGTGGATTACAACAGGGAGAATTTCAGAGACATACTTTGTCTGAGGAACAGCACAAAGGGAAGCCCCAAAACTAAGAGGAGGAAGGAAAAAAGATCACTAGAGGAATTCCAAGTTTCTGATGTCCATAGGAAAAATGAACGTCAACACAGCCCAGTTACTGGCTAGATTAACATAAATTCCTATACTAAACGCTTATTTCACAGTATCTCTAGCCTTATAAAAAATGCTTGGCTGTCTTTTTTTTTTTTTTTAATTTTTTCATTGTCGGTCAATTAGTTGTCCCCATTTTCCCCTATTACTCTCCCCTGCCCTGCCCCCTACGCCATTGTCTTTCTCCATGTATCTTTTATACATGTTCCATGACTTGACCCTTCCCCTTCTTTCCCTGTTATCCTCCTCCCCACTCCCCGCTGGTCACTGTCAATTTGTTCTTTATTTCCATGTCTCTGGTTCTATTTTGCTCACTTGTTTGTTTTGTTGACTAAGTTTCACTTATAGGTGAGAGATCATATGGTATTTGTCTTTCATCTCCTGGCTTATCTTACTTAGCACAAAAATTACAAGACATGCATGCCAAAAGGCAAGAAAAGCAGTTTGAAGAGACAAAAGCAAGACTTAGATATGGCACAGCTATTGGAAGTATCAGAGAGGAAATTGAAAATAATTATCATTACAATGTAAAGCCTCTAATGGAAAATAGACAACATGTAAGATCAGAGAGGTAATTTCAACAGCGATGGAAACTATAAGAAAGGATCAAATGTCTAAAAATAAAAAATATAGTAACAGAAATGAATATCTTTGATGGGCTCATCATCAGACTTGAATATTTATATTAATGTGAACAAATAGCAGGAATGACAAAGATAGAGAGAAGGCACAAATCACCAAGTCAAGAATGAAATAGGCTATCACTGCAGATCCTGCATCCATTAAAAGGATGATAAAGTAATACTATGAACAACTTCAGTATCACAAATTCGATGTCTTAGATATGTCCAAATATGTAAGTGGACTAATTCCTCAAAACCCACAAACTACCAAAACTCAACTAAAATAGGCCCTGGCTGGATGAATGCATAAATAAGTGGAACAACAAATGAATGTTTCTATCTCCATCTCCCTTCCTCTTGTTCTTTAAAAAAATCGATCAATTAAAAAAACTCAACCAAAATAAAATAGACCACCTTCACAGTCCTATAACCATTAGAAAAAAATGAACTTGTAATTAAAAGTCCCTAAGAAAGAAATCTCTAGGTCCAAATGGTTTTACTAGAGAATTCTACCAAACATTTAAAGAAGTAACACCAATTTTACACAATCTCTTCCAGAAAATAAGGGAGGACAGAATATTCCCCAAATTATTATATGAGGCTACTATTATTCTGATACCAAAACAAGGCAAAAGCAGTACCAAAAAATAAATAAATAAAGACTACAGATCAGTGTATCTCATGAACCTGGATGCAAATATCCTCTGCAATATATTAGCAAATAAAATCCAGCAAAGTATGAAAGAACTTTATACCACAACCAAGTAGAATTTATTCCAAATATGTAATTTCAACATTTGAAAATCAGTCATTGTAATCTACCATATCAACAGGCTAAAGAAGAAAAATAATATGATCATATCTATTGATGCAGAAAAGGTATTTTAAAAATATCTATTCACAATAAAAACTCTCAGTGAATTAAAAATAGAGGGAAACTTCCTTAACTTGATAAACAGCATCTGCAAAAACCCCCAACTAACATCATACTTATGGTGAAAGACTAAATGCTTTCCTTCTAAGATAGGAACAAGGCAAGGATGCCCATTCTCACTGCTCTTATTCAACATAGAACTGTAAGTCCTAGCCATGGCAATAAGGTGACAAAAAGAAATAAAAGGCATACAGTTTAGAAAAAAAAGAAATAAAACTGTCCCTATTTGCAGATTACCTGATTAGCTACATGGAAAATTTCAAAAACAAAACAAAACTGAACTAGTAAGTGAGCTCACCAAAGTGATGTAATAATACAAATGCAATGCACAAAATTGCATTTTTAAACACTAACAATAAGCATGTGGAACCTGAAATTTAAAACACCATGCCATTTATACTCACTCTAAAAAAAATTAAGTACTTGTGTATAAATTCAAGTATATACAAGATCTAGATGCTGAAAATTAGAAAAATCTAATGAAAGAAATCAAAGAATGTCTAAATAAATGAAGAATACTGTGTTCATAGATTGGAAAATTCAATATAATAAAGATATTAATTCTTTCCAAATTGACCTATAGGTTTATGTAATTCTTATTAAAATTCTAGCAAGTTTTTTTTTTTTGTAGACATCGATAAGCTTATTCTGCAATTTATCTGTAAAAGCACAGGATCTATTATACTTGAAACAATTTTGGAAAAGAAAAATAAAGGACTCATTCTACCCAATATTAAGGGCTGCTCACAGGGGTGTCCAACCTTTTGGTGTCTCTGGGCCACACTAGAAGAAGAAGAGTTGTCTTGGGCCACACATTAAATACATTGTACCATGTAATCACAAAAAAAATCTCATAATGTGTTAAGTAAATTTACGATTTTGTGTTGGGCCACATTTATAGCCATCCTGAGCCACACGTGGCCTGCGGTCCACAGGTTGGACACCCCTAGCTGTATAACTTCAGCAATCAAGACAGTGTGGTATTGGTAAGGGGGTTAATACATAGGTCAATGGAACATAACATAGAACCCAGAAATAGACCTATACAAATATGCCCAACTGATTTTTGACAAAGGAGCAAAAGCAATTCAATGAAGGAAAGAGAGCCTTTTCATCAAATGGTGCTGGATCAACTGAACATCCAGAGGCAAGAAATGGTCCTTTACCTAAATCTCACACCTGCCATAAAAGTGAACTCTAAGTAGATTTTAAATATAAAATGTGAAACTATAAAACTTCTGGGAAAAAAAATAGGAGAAAAATCTTTGGGCCCTAGAGCTAAGCAAAGAGTTTTTTTAACTTAGAATCAAAAGCACATTCCATAAATAGAAAACTTAATAAACTGGGCCTCATCAAGATTAATAACTTTTGCTGTCTGTCAAAGACCCTGTTGAGAAGATGAAAAGACAAGCTACAGACTGGGAGAAAATATTTGCAAACCACATGTCTGACAAAGGACTGGTATCTAGAATATAGAGAAAATACTCAAAACTCAACAATACAAACCCAAACATTCTAATTAGAAAAAGGGTACAAGATATGAACAGACATTCATGTAAGAAGATATATAGATGGCAAATAAACATTAAAGGACGTTCAACATCATTATCCATTGGGAAAATGCAAATGAAAACCACAATGAGATATTACTACACACTTTTCAGAATGGCTAAAATAAAAAAAGTGGCAGTACCAAACACTGATAAGGATGTAGAGAAATTGGATCAGTCATACATTGCCAGTAGAGAAATGAAATGGTATAGCCACTCTGGAAAACAACTTGTCAGGTTTTTTTTAAACAAATTAAACATACAATGGATAGGAAGAATTAACATCATTAAAATGTGTCTACTACCCAAAGCATTCTGTAGACTTAATGCAATCCTTATCAAAATACTAATGGCATTTTTTCACACAACTAGAACAAATTATTCTAAAATATATATGAAACCACAAAAGACCAGAAATAGCCACAGCAATCTTGCGAAAGAAAAGTTGGAGTCAGACAAAAAATAAGTCAGACAGAGAAAGATAAATACCATATGATTTCACTTTCATGTGGACTGAAAAGAACAAAATAAATGAACAAACAAAACAGAAACAATCATACATGCAGAGGACAAACTGATGGTTGCCAGAGTGCAGGGGGTTGGAAGGCTGGGTGAAAAAGGTGAAGGGATTAAGAAGAGCAAATTGGTAGTCACAAAATAGTCATAGGGATGTCAAGTACAGCGCAGGGAATGTAGTCAGTAATATTGTAATATCTGTGTATGGTGCCAGGTGCGCACTAGACTTATTGAGGGGGATCACTTTGTAAATTATATAAATGCTGAACCACAATACTGTACACCTTAAACTAAGATAAAATAATGTTGAATGTAACCCTGGCTGGTGTGGCTCAGTGGATTGAGTGCCAGCTTGTGAACCAAAGGGTCGCCGGTTTGATTTCCATTCAGGGCACATGTCTGGGTTGCGAGCCAGGCCCCCAGTAGCGGGTGCACAGGAGGCAACCACACATTGATGTTTCTCTCCCCCTCTTTCTCCCTCCTTTCCCCTCTCTCTATAAATAAATAAAATCTTTTAAAAAATAATGTTGAATGTAAACTGTAATTGAAAAATTAAAAAAATTAAACATGCAACTACTGTACGACCCAGAATTTACACTCCTGGTCATTTTCCCCAGAGAAATGAAAACTTATGTGCACATAAAAACTTGTACAAGAATGTTTATAGAAGCTTTATCCATAGCCCCAAACTGAAAACAACCGAGGTGTCCTCTTAAGGGTGACTGGTCAAAGAAACTACGGAACATCCATACCACAGAGTAGTGCTCAACAACAAATGGAGCAAAGTACTGATACATGAAACAACTTGGATGAATCCCAAGGGAATGAGGCTGGGAGAAAAAAAAGACAATCCTAAAAGGTTACATACTGTATGATTTCCATTAACATAACATTTTTGAAATGACAAAATTGTAGGAATGGCAAACAGATTAGTGGTTGCCAGAGATTA
Organism: Anoura caudifer; assembly: GCA_004027475.1. Taxonomy (NCBI): domain Eukaryota; kingdom Metazoa; phylum Chordata; class Mammalia; order Chiroptera; family Phyllostomidae; genus Anoura; species Anoura caudifer. The sequence goes on along the minus strand of PVKU01003443.1, from coordinate 1,482 downwards.
GGTACAATGGGTAAGGAGGGAAATGGGTGTGGCACTCAAAGGACAACAGAAGGGATCCTTGTGGTGATAGAACTCTTCTGTTTTGTAGTTGTATCAACACCAATGTCCTGGGAGTGATAGTACTATAGTTTAGCAAGATGCTATCGTTGGGGCAAACTCGTTATATACTAGATCTCTCTGTATTTCTTACAACTGCATATGATCCTACAATTATCTCAAAATAAAAATGTTTAATTTTAAATAATCTTTTGCACACACAAAACAGAAATAGAGACAAATAGGGAATCTTCTAGAAGAGAATCATCAAGGTGGTAAGTAGCCTGGAAATTACATCATGATTGCAGGGTCTGGGAAGCAGGGTATCACCTAAAACATGTGGTACTTGAAAAGTTGCCATGTTTTCCAGGTGTGCCCTTTCAGGGTAATGATCTCCACTGACTGGTCAGTGACAGGGCAGGCAGGGAGTCTTTAGTAGTTGCAGTTTGTCCTGGTGTCGCCTACCTGGTTTTGCTGCTTTTCTGGGCCTGGAGCTGAAATACAATTGAGGCCTAGATGTTATTATCTCCAGGGAGGAAAGGCCGGGGGTGAAGGGGTTACCCTGAGCACTTGCCAGGCACTGGGGGCCTTCCACCCTGGTGACAATGTGCACCTTGCTGTAAATTGCTGGACCATTGTGTTCAGCTGTCTGTTTCCCTATTCCACTTGCCAAGGAATTTTCCTAGCTTTTTACTATCCTGTCTCATATACACAGGTATATTTGTCTATAGCCATCTCTCTATATATGTGTATGTATGCATGCACACATATGTATGTATATACATACATATATACATATGTGTGCATATATGCATCTCTCTCTCTCTCATGATGGCAGGGACTTGGCTGTGTTGTTCACTAGGATATCCTGAACATTGAAACCATGCCTGACACATAACAGGTGCTCAATAAATTCATGTTGAATTATTATATAAAAGTTTTTCCACTACAGACATATAATATTGTACAACTCGGTTGTTTCTCTTTTGTCACTACTTGCTTTAGGACCTTGGGTACAATGAAAAAAAGTAATGAAGGTGCGATTTGAAAGGTAGCTAAAATATTTTTACAAGGTTAGGTGAGTCAAAGAACTATCTTGTTTGACCAAGGTTGGTATGAATAACCAGCCTAAAATAAAATAAAGGAAACAAGGAAAATGCCCAGATTTACTCTGACTCTTCAGCTACAGTGCCTCCATTCTACCACTGTTCTCATCTAAATGACACCTCTGTGCTGGGGCAAAGTGGTTTCCAGGATGTGCATTTAGAAAGGGGCAAGGCAGGGGTCAGAACAGAACAATCGTTCAACTGAACAGAAAAGACTAATCCAGCATTTTACAATTTTCTCCTCAGTAGGGCTGGGGCAGGGTAGGAAGAACACAGGGAGAAGTGGCTGGGGCATGTTTCAGGTGCACAAATTACTGGAGACAATAAGAAAGTGAGCTGT